>CABFWB010000712.1:186255-233747 GCA_902151455.1 Timema bartmani | reverse complement strand
GCCCACTTCATTACGGCCTGCTCGTCTCAGGTGCTCAAGGTACGCGGCCTCATATAACTCTTTTCTCTTCCTAGTCTCCTGATACACGCCACTTCCATAACACGACTCGTTCAGCATCATCATCATCATCATTGCAATTATTACATTAACAGCTTCAGCGATCATGGAAATAGATTAAATTGTGTGTAATATTATTTAATCAACTAGATTGGAAAAAAAATATTGAATGGCTTGTCCACAATCAGTCGCACCTCGCCGCCTTAGGTTTATTCCAATTATGGATACATAATGAATGGATTAGATTGTTCACTACACGAGCGTAAGTGGACTTGCAGTACAGTTTCCCTTCCAAGGTAGATTGGGCATTTCTAGCCTAACCTAACCTAACCTAACCTTGCTCTCTCTCACTAATAATTTACTGACATACTGTACTAACGTTCAGCTGGACGACATGTTCTGAACTGAGTCTGCTGATGATTTACTGTGTTAATTTACAATTAATATTATACTGTAAAGTGACCAATACACCTGTTTACAATTCCTACCAATCTCTCACATAAAAAGTGCTCAATCCACCAATATTTAACATAAAAAGTACCCAATGTACCAATATATCACATAAAGAGTACCCAATCCACCAATCTATCACATAAAAGTACCCAATGTACCAATATCTCACATAAAAAGTTACCCAATCCACCAATCTATCACATAAAAGTACCCAATGTACCAATATCTCACATAAAGAGTACCCAATCCACTAATCTATCACATAAAAGTACCCAATTTACCAATATCTCACATAAAGAGTACCCAATCCACCAATCTATCACATAAAGAGTACCCAATCCACCAATCTATCACATAAAAGTACCCAATTTACCAATATCTCACATAAAGAGTACCCAATCCACCAATATATCACATAAAAGTACCCAATGTACCAATATCTCACATAAAAAGTATCCATTCCACTATCGCTTTATATATTGGTTGATCTACTCTATCCGACATTTTATTTCCGAAAGTCCTTTTTGAAACAGAAAACAAACAAATTCAACACGCCTCACGAATCCACATCCGGTTGTGACTGACTGTGCATATGCCATGATTTACTTATTACAAATAGTTTATTAAGTCCTAATTATGCACTGCACTTTGCTAAATATATTAAATTTTAAATTTCACATAACACTATAGTTTAAAAAAAACCGCTTTAATTTAATTTTAATATTACATGTCAAATAATAATATGATGCATCGATAAATTTGCTTTATGATTTTAAACATGTGTTATGGAACTTGCTTGACAAACGGACCGGCTGCATGGAAAGTCTGGAGCATGCTAGTTTCAGAAAATTAATAAAATAATTAGAGTTTTTCTATAAAATTTATTTAATTTATTTATGAGACTTTATTAGCTCAATTTTGCTTTTATCACTTACAATTTTAAAATGTTGAAAACCAACAGCATTTTTTTGTTGCTTTTTTTTTTACTTTATTTGCACAAAGTTTTTTAAACGATAAAAAGCTTGTAGTTGTAGAAGAGAACCGCTTTTGTAGTTTTTGAACGATGTAAAACTATTTTTGTAGAAGCCAGGCCACAGGCAAGTGTACACCAGATCCTCAGCATGACGCTCCTTGAGCCAGGTTGAGTCTATCAACATTGGGGTTCGCTAGTGTCAACGTTCAGTGATAAAAGAACTCACAAAATGTGCAAGTTGTTAAACGACTCACTTTTAACAGGTTCGTCACAAAGGGACCATTGTAATCGTAATGTGCAGTCCGAGTAGGCTCTTTGAGAGGTACCTGAACCCAGCCCATTGACTCAACAATGAAACTATGTTTAAAATGCTCCTTGATGGTAGGCACCTAGCAATCCCCGTGTCCAAGGACTCAAGCTGTCCCAAGGAGTGCAGTCATTTTAACCAGGAGGATGTCGGCCTGGTGTATGCATCTGTGACCTAGGCCTGTGTTTTCTATATTAGAGTTTCGCTTTTAATGCTTCTAATGCTTGACATAGTTAGAGTATAGCTACTTTGGTTGGCTTCTATATCAGGTTCGATCTATTATTTTCTTAGATATTTCTAAGAGACTTATAGTAGGAAAATTTAAATCATTATGATCATTTTAACTAGAATAGGTTTTAACTTTTTAATTTCCAAGAATATTAAGAAAACTAAAAAATTTAATAACATTCAAACAAATCCTCAGTTGATTATTTGTGTCACTTTATTAATTAACCTATAAAATAGTGAATAGTTTATACTTGAATTATTATGTTTCATAGACCAATACATATTTTTTATAGACAGTAGACTGTTGTTTAGTTTAAAAATTAAATCAGGTTCATCAAAGTATCAATTAAATATTTCACTTGATATATTATTAATAAATAATATCTTTAATAATTCAGTTACAAATTTAGACCAATATTTAGTTATGCTTAGCAATATGACAAAACATGCTAATTAGTATGTAATATTTTTGCTTGAAATAGTATAATATACATTTAAGTTTACACGACTATATCTTGGTAATAAGCATGCTACAGACTTCATATCATTAATCTGTGGGTTAGACACTAACAGCAACTGTCCATATCCAGCCTAGCTTTCTTCCTTCTATTCTCAGCATGTCCTGCATGCGGCATGTACCAACTAGAGCATGTATTCAACCAGTTAGACAATTTGTAGCACTAAACATATTTTCATGAAAGAGAAACATATTCTAGCATTACACTTCTGTTGATTTGTTTATGAAAACTTGATTGGATTTGCTGAACTTTCTCTTGTGGTTCTACATTTTTCTAAACTACATATTTTACTTTGGATTGAACTGTAGACCTACATTGTAATTATCTTTATCAATACAAATTGTAAGAATGTGCTATCCTTGACGTGAGTATGCATTACATAATCTAATATATAAATGTCTAATTTCCATTTTACACAAATTATTTCACTTTCAAACTGGAAACTATCAATATTATCCACGCAATATATTTTCTGCTTGGTTTTATGTCGCCTTTAAAGTAAAAATGTATTGCATCGCTTTGTATAGTTTTTATAGTTCTCCATGCTATATATAACTTTCAATTATTTTCCTTCCATCTAAGTCACATTCATTGATAGTTTCTTTCAAGCATGTTCCTGTCATGGTGTCATCATGTGTATGTTAATATAGCAACACTTTTCAAACTTATTCGTGTATTTATTTTGAAATAACGTTTGATCTGAGGTTCAATCATTTGTTTCTGTATGGACATTTTGTAACAGGTTTATTTATGTAATTTCAGTTTGGTAATCCCAATTTGCTTAGAAGAACAGTTTTAATTAAAATTAATTTTTAATCAATTAAAACATAATTATATTGAGTGTTTTCATGTAACCAAATATTTTCTGTGCAACATTACCGTGTTTTTTTTATTAAAATGTTGAAATTTTGGTAACTTTATCAAATAGAATTTAGAAAAGAGTTTATTTTGAGTGTTTAAGGAGTTAGTTTTATTTTGAAAGGAGGTTTTGTTGTCGTGTACTGTCTAAGTTAATATTAACTTGTTCTCTTGTATTTATTTATTTATTTTCGCATTGAATCTTGATTATATAGAGAAAAGTAAAGTGTATAAGTTGGTAGAATTGTTTGGAACGCGTTTCCTTCTATCCCCATCAGTTCTACCAAACCACCCTTTAGGTGGGGGGTGGGGAGGGAGCGAAGTAACGCGAGTTAGGGGGCAGCATTTTCGCAATTTTTATTGTAAAAAAACTTTTATCCAAAATAAATAAACTAAATCTTTGGTAGATATGTTAATATCAACCAGTTGTTGAATATCTATCTTGAGCACATTGGGGAGCATTTGACAAAAAACATTTTAGACAGAGATAAAAAGTCTTGTTCAAGGTTCACTTTGCTCGCGACAGATGATCGCTATGTGTTGAGGATTAAACTAAACATAACCACTAAAACCAATGTTGGATCTATGTTGGTCCACTACCCTTCTGACGAGATTCTGTTTTCAAGGCAGGGAGACGCTCATTTGTTGGGGGGAACTAAATCCTCTCTCTAACAATATACACTACCCACATAGATGGTTGCACAGTCTGAGCCGTTATCCTCTCAATAGACTGGAATTATGCTGACGGGGTTATCGGGGTTTGATATCCGGTAGAGTGTAATGGTGTATCATTTCCCCCTCTACGCAAATGCAGGTACATTTTGTTTACTGTACCTCCCCCTCCCCTAACCCATCAGTTTAAATACTGCCCCTAAAGATATTCTCGTGTGCTGGGTCTCCTTGAGGAATAGGGAGGCTGCAACCTGCTAAACGTACTAGTGTTGAGGACAGTATAGGAGGAATAAGGATGGTTATGACCCTGGTCTCTGGTTTTAGACGATGGCTGCCACCAAGAGAAATGCCGGCCTCACCTCCGCCGTCCCTAGAGCCACCCTGAACGACGAGGAGTTGGTAAGTGGACCAGAGTCAAACCGCTGAGCGATGATGTGTCTAAGTCTAAGGTTCTAGAAGTGTAAACTTTAATCGGGTTGAGAGAAGAGCTCAGAAATAAATTAACACCGCTCTCTCTCGAACTGAGCCTGTTTGAAAGCCTCTCCACGAGGTTAGATGTTTCGCTATTGCGGCCGGTTCATCAATAACTGAACCGTTCTTCATACAGGGCGGAACACAAGATTTAAACATGAAACCGTTGAAAGAGGACGCAAAATAATGATTCGATTTCGAGGTTTACAGAACTAACCTCGAGAAGGAGAGATTATTATACAAGAGAGAGATAGAATTGCTGTTATATTTCTCGAGGTTGCTACATATTTATCTAATAAGAATACTTTCAAGCTTAAGAGCATTCATTGACAACAACAAACATTAATCAGAACATAAAACCGATAAAATATTATTTAAAAAATGGTATAGTAACTTTATGTATTTATAACTTGTGTTGTTTAGTGTTTTAATGAATATTGGTTTAGTCATGTGTCTTCAATGTAAAACTGTTTGCGATATATTTGTAAAATGTTTC
Organism: Timema bartmani; assembly: GCA_902151455.1. NCBI lineage: Eukaryota > Metazoa > Arthropoda > Insecta > Phasmatodea > Timematidae > Timema > Timema bartmani. The sequence goes on along the minus strand of CABFWB010000712.1, from coordinate 228,714 downwards.
CCAGGGATTCGAACAGTCACCGTTAAAGTAGTGACCCAGGTTATTCAGTACTAAAACAATATGGGTACATCATTTATTAGTCAATGGGAACCTGTTGTTATATTTACAAGAGGCATATTCATGAATGTCGCCTTGATAAACTACTGTGGACATGTAACTGCTAGTTTACATGTTGGAGGGACATCAACCAAGGGAGGACATGTAACTGCTAGTTTCCATGTTGGAGGGACATCAACCAAGGGAGGACATGTAACTGCTAGTTTCCATGTTGGAGGGACATCAACCAAGGGAGGACATGTAACTGCTAGTTTCCATGTTGGAGGGACATCAACCAAGGGAGGACATGTAACTGCTAGTTTCCATGTTGGAGGGACATCAACCAAGGGAGGACATGTAACTGCTAGTTTCCATGTTGGAGGGACATCAACCAAGGGAGGACATGTAACTGCTAGTTTCCATGTTGGAGGGACATCAACCAAGGGAGGACATGTAACTGCTAGTTTCCATGTTGGAGGGACATCAACCAAGGGAGGACATGTAACTGCTAGTTTCCATGTTGGAGGGACATCAACCAAGGGAGGACATGTAACTGCTAGTTTCCATGTTGGAGGGACATCAACCAAGGGAGGACATGTAACTGCTAGTTTCCATGTTGGAGGGACATCAACCAAGGGAGGACATGTAACTGCTAGTTTCCATGTTGGAGGGACATCAACCAAGGGAGGACATGTAACTGCTAGTTTCCATGTTGGAGGGACATCAACCAAGGGAGGACATGTAACTGCTAGTTTCCATGTTGGAGGGATATCAACCAAGGGAGGACATGTAACTGCTAGTTTCCATGTTGGAGGGACATCAACCCGCCATTATTACCCATGAAATTGTTTTTAGAATCATTGGTAAAAAAAAACATTTAGTGGGACTTTTAAAAGTAATTATTTGGATATTTCAAAGCCAATACAGTATATGTTAATTTTTTTGAGTAACCATCTCTATTAAATCATCCTATACATACGCCAGTCATGTCAAATAAAGCCGGTTATTGAAGCATAGTGATGGAGAAAGCCCCTAGTATGACGAGATTATATCAATGAACTACAAGAGTTTGTTACTGCGTTGAGACAAGCAAATTCAACAAACTAACATCACCAATGCTCTCCACCCTGATATTATTTAAGTGGGAAAACTGTTTTAACTCTGCAAATTTCGTGTGTTAATTTTTACACATTTTTTTCACGTGTGTGTTTTATATAGCATATATAAAATGTGTGTGTTAATATGTAGCATAGTTTGAGGATATTGGTTTATGGTGTACCAGTTGTGTAGATACTCATAAAAATGGTTAATTTGAACTTGTACAGATATCCTTTGCACGCGGAATTAAAAGCGTTCTAATTTACTCACCGTAAAAATGTTATTAAAACTATTCCTAACGTCCAAACAAGAGTCAATTTCCTCCTGAAAGTTGTTCATCTCGGCGTTTGTTGCGTGACGTGTTGGGTTGATGTCCCTCCAACATGGGAAACAGTAATTATTACCCCCCAGCGTAATTTATAAACGCGACAATCAAGAGTATCGTATATCTCCGTTGTGTTATTTCTGGCTAATCGACCTCTTCATTAAAATAACGTGATATCTGGAGCCTGTCCGCGAAACTAGGTTATCGCTTTTATTATTTTCTAAACCTTAGAACGTTTTTTATAAACATGTAAGAAAGAAATAAACGCGTGTTACGTAGAAAAATCACGAATGAGTAATAAAAAAAACTGTATAGTTTAATATCGAATATATTATCGGGTTGAATTATTCATCGAACGTAATTACTGACGTAACAAACCGCTTTACGACACGCGACGTTGGATTATGGCTGAAAGTTCTGTTCTGTTTGAATCAGTGGAACAATCTCCAGAGTCCGTCTGTTCGACTCCAAATTGTGGAGCTGAAAGTTTTAGTTACTCGGCACTTATGTCTGTTATATGGGCAATGGACGATTACTAGATAAAGTTACCTACCTGTGACGTCACGACAAGTCTAGATGTTCATAAGGAATACTTCCTGCCCAGGATGTATATCTAGAATACGAAACAAAACACATATTTTAATACGCTAAGTCAATGTTTATTATTATTATTATTACTATTATCACCGCGTCTTACTACCCGTTCGGGTTATACGCACTTACGCTAATGTGTAGTAGTGAATGGTAGGGTGATTGTGAGGTAAAATGGAGGACCTACAGTTTAACGTGGGATCCGAACCACGGTGGAGGCCTGGCATTCCACACATTCACAAGTTGTGATTAATACACGTCTTGTCAGAGGTGAAGGAAGGGTTTGGCAATCAGATAAATCTGTGCCGGGACCGAGGATTAAACCCCGGACCCCCAGCACAGAAGTCTGACACCTTACCCCTAAACCAATGTTGTCCAGGTGCAAATGGTAGAGTAGGTGTTTATACTCGTCAGCGGAAGCAAGTAAATAAGATAGCGCACAGATTGAATGTCTCTTTCTATTCGGTACATTGGCGTCAAGTTAAGATACAACCCGACCTTACCGTGTACGGGTGTTGCTACATAAGCCAATGTTCAATTAATATGTCCCATTTCATGGCCGAGCCCCTTGTATTATATTATTAATGAACTATCTTGTGTTTCGGACACGTGAGCAGAAGATGCACGTGTACAAGAAGACTCTGCAGGCGCTCATCTACCCCATCTCGTCCACCACCCCGCACAACTTTGTCCTGTGGACAGCAACGTCACCCACCTACTGCTACGAGTGTGAGGGTCTACTGTGGGGCATCGCCCGTCAGGGGGTCCGTTGTACGGAGTGCGGGGTCAAGTGTCACGAGAAGTGCAAGGACCTGCTCAACGCTGACTGTCTGCAGAGTGAGTACAACACTTGCTCTGTTACTGACAGTGTTAACAGTGTGTTGAGCGTGAAACTGACCTTGTCTCTCACAGGGGCAGCCGAGAAGAGCTCCAAGCACGGCGCAGAGGACAAGGCTAACAGTATCATCACCGCCATGAAGGAGAGGATGAAACAGAGAGAGAGGGAGAAGCCAGAGATCTTCGAGCTCATCAGGTAGGAGGGGTGTACCCTTGTGGGGCTTGAGCGAGACTGGTGTACCCTTGCGGGCCTTGCGCAACTATGGGGGAAACTGGTGTACCCTTGTGAGGCTTGAGCAAGACTGGTGTACCCTTGTGGGGCTTGAGCGAGACTGGTGTACCCTTGTGGGGCTTGAGCAACTCGGGGGGAAACTGGTGTACCCTTGTGAGGCTTGAGCGAGACTGGTGTACCCTTGTGGGCCTTGCGCAACTATGGGGGAGACTGGTGTACCCTTGTGAGGCTTGAGCAACTATGGGGGAGACTGGTGTACCCTTGTGAGGCTTGAGAAAATATGGGGGAGACTGGTGTACCCTTGTGAGGCTTGAGCGGGACTGGTGTACCCTTGTGGGGCTTGAGCGAGACTGGTGTACCCTTGTGGGGCTTGAGCGGGACTGGTGTACCCTTGTGGGGCTTGAGCAACTCGGGGGAGACTGGTGTACCCTTGTGGGGCTTGAGCGAGACTGGTGTACCCTTGCGGGCTTTGCTCAACTCGGGGGAGACTGGTGTACCCTTGTGGGGCTTGATCAGCTCTGGGGAGACTGGTGTACCCTTGTGGGGCTTGAGCAACTCGGGGGAGACTGGTGTACCCTTGTGGGGCTTGAGCAACTCGGGGGGAAACTGGTGTACCCTTGTGGGGCTTGAGCAACTCGGGGGCGACTGGTGTACCCTTGTGGGGCTTGAGCAACTCGGGGGAGACTGGTGTACCCTTGTGGGGCTTGAGCGAGACTGGTGTACCCTTGCGGGCTTTGCTCAACTCGGGGGAGACTGGTGTACCCTTGTGGGGCTTGATCAGCTCTGGGGAGACTGGTGTACCCTTGTGGGGCTTGAGCAACTCGGGGGAGACTGGTGTACCCTTGTGGGGCTTGAGCAACTCGGGGGGAAACTGGTGTACCCTTGTGGGGCTTGAGCAACTCGGGGGCGACTGGTGTACCCTTGTGGGGCTTGAGCAACTCGGGGAATTCTGGTCATACAGTAATTTAGCTGGTAACAATGTTGCCAACTATTATTTCTAAAAACAGCTAAAACAAATCATATTTTTTAATGGGGTCGAAGAGGACTCGAGTTAAGATCCCTATTTTTGCAGTTTTTGTATTTAAAAAATGTATAGACCAAATAAATAAAATATGACTTCAGTAAATGTGTTTAGTTTAATTTTCCACTGATGTTAATCCCAACAGTTACTGAACAGTCTCGTCAAATGCCCCGATATACTCAGGGTAGATATTACCATGTGTGGACAATAAACTAAACACACCAACTGGAACAATATTTTACTTGTTTCAAAGTTTTCTTTAAAAAAACTGTCCTTGATCACACCTAGATGATTATTAGAAAAATAGAAATATTAATCGTAGACTTACTACAGCTGTATTCTGTTACATAGTACTGTCTAGGGGGTGCATTTATAGTAGGCCCTGAAACAAACACATTTTGTAAGTAGATTATTCTAGGATATTTGTATTATTATTATTATTATTACAAACACACTAGATGAAAGTATAACAAATGCCGTTGTTCGGAAACCTTGTACAGACGAGTTTACTGTACTACAGTAATTAATTTTTGTCTGTATGTAGTCTGAACTATTTTTTATGGGTATAGATTTGTGTGCCAAATAGTGATAGGTATGTTCTGTACCTGTACCTACTTTTCAAACATGTTTAGTTGAGTGTTTTGATTGATTTGATTACATTTTGGGATACAATCAGTGCTGCGTTAAATTACATGATTTATTCCCTAAACATAAGCCATCAAAAAATTGACCTGACAGAGAAAACAGTTGTCACGCCATTAACAAGTATAAATGTGTCTTTGACAATATCGTCTGGAGAGAGTATACAAAATCAAAATACTTTCTAAAGAGCAGATAAATACATGTCTATTTATACAGTCTGTGTTATTTATTTTGTGCACAGCGTTTTACTACCCGTTCGATCTATACGGATATACACTATTGTGTCAGAAGTGAAGAAGGTTGAATTTAAAGTAAATGTACCCTCATTTGCTTGGAGATAAAGTAGAACACCATATAGGAAAAAACACCCTCAATACACCCAACTGTGATTCGAATCTCAATCTAATAATCGGTATTCCAGTTAAGTGTGAGAGTGACGCCTTAGACCATACAACCGCCATAGCTTGTGTTGTTATCAAAGTAATAAATCATGTTGAATTGTAAAAAAATGGCATTGGTGGGCATGCAGACTAGATATTGTTAATGGGGAGGTCAAATAACGATCCTTTTTATTGAGTGTTTTTTCCTAAATGCTTTCACTTTTTCTACCCATGCAAACTCGGGTACATTTCTTTTAAATTATATCTCAATCATCCCTTCTCCATTGAAATGTGTACACCCTAGATGGGTAGTAAGACGCAGTGAGAGAAAATTCAAGTAAAATGTTTTCTGGTTGTTACGACCGACTCTCTTTATTTTACTAATGTTGTCTTATATTATGTCAATTTGAAGTTTATTTTTTAAATTTTTTCTCTTTTATCAAGTAATAAGACAAATTGATATTTTTCTAGTTTTTTTTAGTTGTTGATTTTAAAGTGACTCAATGTTTATCTTGTTGATATCAAAAATGAATGATTGAAGTTGATTGTGTTGTTTCTGGCTACCAAGTTTAATCACCTATCTATCTATCATGTGTCCCTAATCAACGGCACCTACCCCTGTTGAGTCCTTGATACTATCAAGCCCAACACACTATATCCTGGCTGAGGTACCCCTAATGTTTATGTGCCGGTCTGCCTCTCCCTGTTTTATTGGTTAAAACTGTACTGCACATAAATAGTTTACTATTCTCCTTCCACACAAATCTGGGTACATTTCTTCAAAAACTCTACCTTCCTCATCCTTATCCAAAGTATGCAAATCACCCGGATGGGTAGTAGGTAGTAGGTATAAAACATACCACAATCTCCCAATCGATCGTATCTACAACATTTTGTTGTTGTTTTTATAAAAAAAAAAGCTCTCCAAAATAAAGGGGTGGGTTTAGTTCCCAAAATATCTGTACCCCTTTGTTCTCTTAGTTGAACTCCCAAAATTCCCCAAGATAAAAGTCTGTAATGTTCTAATAAATAAAGTGGGATGGAAGGAACCTTGTTTAGTTCAACATGGTAGTATCAACAGTTGTTGAATATCTGTCACGAGCATAGTGGAATTCTAACAGGACTTTTATCAAGGTTCAAACTACACTGCCCTTAACAGATACTACCATGTGTGGAAGTCCCTTCCATTTCACGTACAATTCTCGATGCTTGTCATATGTGATGTGTGATATGGCAGGTGTTCCCCTCATGTGTGTATGATCACAGGAACGTATTCGGAGTGGAAGACAAAAGCCACATAGGGCACATGAAGGCTGTCAAACAGAGCGTGCTAGACGGCACGAGCAAGTGGTCAGCTAAAATTGCCATCACAGGTTTGTCTTGTTCAGAACAACAGCTTATAAACACGACGACAAATAACACCTGACCAAAAAGTGTATCATATGTGAATACTGTGAATAATTTGATCCCTCTTCTTTTTATTTTTCAATGTTTTCCATCCCTTACGTGCTGCGGACAAAGAAGGAAAGTGTTTGGTAACGGAGTGTGCCATTCCATTGATTTCATCACCTTTAAGAGAGTAAAGATTGTCTGTAGTTTTAGACTTAACAAGTGCCAAACACTTGCAGAGATCTCCTCATTCATTCGTGATCATGAAACCAAACATTTGTCTTCTTTGCTGTCGCACTACGTTTCCTTGCAAACTTTCTGAATGGAATGTTTTATTTTCCTGGCCCATTTCCCCACATAGATGTCAGGAGACTTCCATTTATAGCCTTAGTCTTAGAGACCGATCGATTTATAAAGTTCTTCGCAGAAATAATCAAGGCATTTTTTTGCATGTCTCGATAGTAATGTTGTTTCCCAGAGTAAACTCCTGACATCTATATCGAAAAACTACACACTATCCTCTCAAATCACTGAGAATGTTTTTGTTATGTGATGTTGGTACCTTTACCAAAACGGTCTTTCAATATTGTTCAAGGCCAGTCGTCGGAAAGTACTGGATATTTTACACATCCCTGTAGACCTTGATGTAAGCATTTCAACGTCGAGTTTAAAACAAACTAAATCCAAGATGAACAATATTGAATGACTTCTCTTAAAACCTTTTAATTCATTTCCAAACCCAGCCGCCTTTTGATGCTGAACACTTCTATTCAACTGTGCCCTCCTCCGGCTATTATCTTGTACATTTCCAATTGATGTGGTGTTTTTCTTGGGTGTATCTGTTTATATCTCCACAGAAACACCTTTTCAGTGGACCCTGACACACACATTGACTCACTCGAACAGGCCGAGGAAATCGTTTTAGAAGGGACTTCCAAATGGTCTTGCAAGATTGCTATCACAGGTATCATGGCCGACAAAAAAAACCCAAAGAAACATCGACATAAGCCACCAAACACTGTGCAACCCACTATGCAACCACTATTTATCTAACAGAAAAAAAAAAGTATTAGATTTTCATAAATAGTGGAATTTAAAGGAATTTTTTTACTTAGCATTTTAGAAGCAAGTAACACTTTTTTTTATTTTCGTACTAACCAACCGTTGACACCTGCACTCTAGTTTTTATCTCTAATGTTTTAGTTTTTTATATATATCTTCTAACAGAAAACAATAAAGGACTTGGAAAAAACTTGTTATTTTTTTCTGTCCACTTGTTACTATTTACAAATTTATTTCTCGATCACTTCACTTCTACTACACTTTATCAACTACTTGTCTCTTCTCTCTCTTTGCTACGTTATTCTTTTATGCCCCACTTTACTCACCAATCTTTTATTTTATTTTTTTGTGTGTGATCTCCAGACCTGTCTGTTTCTATCAGTGTGCATCACTTTGCCCGTTTGCCCCTGGACTCTCCGTGATGTGTGTCTTCAAGGTCAAATACACACTACTTGGAGGATAGAGGGGGGAGGAGATTTCCAGGTCAACTGTTTCAGAGGACACTTATTAGATTTTTCACAAATAAGAATTGTTTAGACTTTTCAACTTTCCCAAATAAAAATTGCTAAGACTTTTCAAATTTCACAAATAAGAATCGCATAAAATTTTCAAATTTCACAAATAAAATCGCTAAGACTTTTCAAAATTCACAAATAAAAATCGCTAAGACTTTTCAAAATTCACAAATAAAAATCGCATAGAATTTTCGAATTTAACAAATAAAAATTGTATAGACTTTTCAAATTTCATAAATGAAAATCGCATAGAATTTTCAAATTTCACAAATAAGAATTATATGAATTTTTCAAATTTCACAAAGGAAAATCGCATAGAATTTTCAAATTTCACAAATAAGAATTGTATGGATTTTTCAAATTTCACAAAGGAAAATTGCATAGAATTTTCAAATTTCACAAATAAGAATTGCATAAACTTTACAAAATTTATAAATAAAATTCTCATAGACTTTTCAAATTTCACAAATAAAAATCAAATAGACTTTTCAAATTGTAGAGTTGTTTTTAGAAGACATTTCCCATTTACACTTAATCTACCATGAGAGGTAGCAGTCTTACCTTGACTGATTACACTACGGCCCTGTCCTATATAAGCTACACCATAGTGGAACCAAAGAAGGTAAGCCTGCTACCCTTAGTAAATGAAGTGTACAGTATTTCATTGGTACATTTTTATTTTATTAATTTCAAAAGTCAAATAAGGAAAGTGATTTTATCAATTTTGTTAGATACTTCATAGATAATGGAAGACCGTTGTAATCTATTACATAAAATGAATGAGTTAGTGTCTAAAACCAAGCTATAAATATTTACAAAGCTCATTTGGTAGTTATCTATAAGGTTAGGGATTTGATCCCATGTGAAAGCTGGTTGAAGCGAACATTTTCGGCTAATCTTGAAGATATCTCGTCCTATGAGCAGATGTTCAAGTAGTGGTCGGTAGGTCCAAGGGGTGTGGATGAAATGTGTTGTGTTAACCTTGAAGTCACCAGGCAATGTGATGTCCACATATTAGTGTGTGTAGAGATTGTCTTAGAGGTCGATGCCATGGATTGTGATGTGCTCAGCCCTAAACTTGTTTCAGCATGGCAAATTTTACTACCGTAACACAAATGCTGGAATTTATCTACCCTTTTACTAATGTAGTTATAATTACATGTAGTTCGTTGTAGTTAGACCAAACATACATTATTATTAATTATGCCACATACTCAAGTACTTTTTATCAAAAATATCTTCTCATTTTGTGTAGTTTGTGTTTTAGGCCTTTTTTCACTATTTTTGTAGACAATTTTGTGATGCAAATATTTTCTGTAAATAATGCTGCAAATATTTTTTTTGAACAGCATTAAGTATTTAGTTTGTAGAAACTAATTTAAATTATTTGACTACCAATTTTAATGTAGATAATATTTTGATACAGTATGCCTTATTTATTCATGGGCTTTTTGAATTAATATATTACCCAATATGTTTAATATTTCATTAACAGCAGTCATAATTTTAAAATCTTAAAAAAGTTATGGATATAAATCTAAATTATTTTTAAACTATAAACTAAGAGCACAAAATAAATTGATGAAATCTTTTTCCAATATCCACACAAGAAACAAAATAATTTAGCAGTTAAATTACTATGTTATATATTCTGAAGCAAAAAAACCTCATCTTAAGACACAGACACCGGACCCTTTATCCTTAACATTGATTGGAAGGAAAAGACAAAAGTAATTTTCAAATTAATATATTTTCTGCCCACATCAGTAATTAAACTCATGTCCCTTGGATGAAAAGATAGAAAGGACCGGCTTTAAGGTCTAGTAGTCAGCGACCCTGATCTAGATGTCCCGGGCTCGATTCCCCGGAGGCTTAATTTAGGTTAAAGATTTCCACTGACTTTACCTACACCTTTATAATCACTATCATGACGTCATCTGATTGCGGAACCTCCAAGGTTCTGATATACTGCATCTCTCACAACCTCCGCTTGTACAAATAAATAGAAGTGAGTGGTCTAACATAATAAATATAGATTAGTCTATAAATAAACATCTAGTACTCGGTAAAAACAACATTCAAAAACACAGTTTTAGTCGGTTAAATTTTTAAATAATATTGATTTAAACAGAAAAAAATAGTCACAATAATACTATATTTTTAAATATTTAATATTCAAGATGAATTCTAAACACACGAAGATGCGACACTAAAAATCATATTTCCAGTATTTTTTGTTCGCAAAACATCAACTACAAAGTAAAACCCTGATGGATGATTGTCCCACCCGCCTGTGCGTGTACTACAGGGGATGCTGTCTGGGGTGTTGGGTTTGTGTTGTTTGGTAGTCACTGGAATATATTTGTGTTATGTGTCACTCATGCCCTCAAATAGTTCACCTTGTGTTTGACTCAGCATGCTGTAACATTGATCTGGGAATTATGTTAATTCTAGCTAACTATTAACTTGTTGTTAACTACAATAATCCTAGTATATATTATAGCCTTCAATAAACTTGGTCATTTTTTTTCCCCGCATATTTACAAGATGTCCAAATTTGTTTTGAACCCCAAAAAAAAAAATGCAAAAGAGGGGGATTTTTCCATCCTTTGATTTTCAACATAAAAGGATTTTAATATTTCATTTTAAATTAACATTTATACTGTCCTTAAATTAATGTAATTTGTTGATAACCCATTAAGACACGTGGCACTAAAATACAATTAGATCAACAGCGTTCATTTTGCGCACTTTGCAAAAAAAAAAAAAAGTTTGACCAAGGTTTTTGTTTTAAATTTAGAATTGTTCCTTATTATTTAAAATAGCTGATAGCAACTCTCATATTCTGGTTTGCTACTTGATCAAACCGTATCCCAGCTACTCAATGTCTTATAAAAGATGTAACTTAGAGATAACCGTTGCTGTGATGTGATTTTCAGTGTCAACTTGCAATTCTCAATATTTCTCAACATAGTTTATCATTTATATTAAAATATGAAAAGATAACTATGCAAACTTGTTTGGGATAATATTAGTTAGGCCTACCATTAAAATACTATAAAAAGCCAACAAAAAAAGTATATTAAAAAAACAGTGAAACCTTGTTTGACCGCAGTCCAGTAGTCCGAAATTCCGGATAATCCAAACACACTTTTCGGGAAACGAGGATAAAAATTAAGTCAATTGAAATATATTTTATCGGTTAACAAGCTCAAAGTTAAAATATAACTGCAGTAAACAATGATATGTGGTAATAAATGTTAATATTTACATGTTGTAGTCAACGCAGTGTGTTTTCCTGTAACTAACAATAATTACAGTACATACCACATGTTATACATCAGTCAAATAAATTAAAATATGAACAAACTATTCAGCTGTAGTTTTAAATTCCTGAGAATAATGTATCCATATAGATATTCTCCCGGTTAGTCCGAACACGCTTCGGTCTTGTGAGTTTTTAAAAATAGTTGATGCACTGAAACGTGTCTCTAATGAGACATTGTTTACCTGGACCTTACTATTCTAGTGTGTGCGTCCAAACCATATGTTATCATTGAATAGTCTACACACACTCAATCAAAACAATTTAATATACCTATTAAGGACAGATAATTGTCCATTCAGTTTGTCAGCGGATTATTTAGTTTAATATTCGTGGTAAAAAATATTTTTAATTAATTTAAATTCTGTATAGATATTGATACATAGTTTATTTTAAAAAAGCTTTATTTATTTGGACATAATATTGTTCACAAAACACTATATTGCTAAACCAAAAATATTCCGTTCTTCTCTTCTGTAACATTAAATTAATTGACATTGTATTTAATAGTTTTATATTATGATTTACCTTTAAACATTATATCACTAGATTTTGCTTACATTTTACTTAAGCGCAAGTTCCGTCTGAGTGTGACATATCAAGGTGAAATGATGTGGTGGATTACGTGACGTGTGTGGACTATTTAAACATTGTCTGATATTAAAGTTGGTCAAGTAGAGCAATGTATAACTAGTAGCATTATTATTATTATTATATTCATCTATTACAAGATTGCGTCTGCAAGTTGAAACAAGTGCATTTAAATTTTATTCTTAATAGTTTATTTATAGTTATTCTCTATGAGAGCCAGTAGTTTATTAGTTTCTATAAATAGCGTGGGTGTAGAAAGGTTACATTTTGAAAATAATGAACAAATAGAGTCTTTATTTTAAGGCAGTAATATTTATGTTATTGGGATCCCATTTTTTGTCCTCTATAATATTTTATTATTATATTTTAGTGTAAATGGTTTTAATAATAAATTTAGATTATTTAATTAGCCAACTTAAACCCGCTTCGTGGTCGAATGGTCTAAGTCGTCACTCTCACAAGAGAATGGACTGCAGATGACAGGCAGATCAGGGTTCAAATCTCGGTCGGGTGTACTGAGAGTGGTTTTACTCTCCCCCTCCATGGAAATGAAGGTACACTTCCTCTCTATTCAATCTTCCTCATCTCTAGCATATTAGCATAATTAGTACATATGCATATAGCCTAAATGTATACTAGGACGCAGTGGGGGGTAATGTTTGTTTCGGTACAAAAGTTTGCTAACAAGATACAACTTGCTATAAGCAGTTCAAATCTCGTTGGGTAAAAGATGAGGGCACATAAAAGGAATTGCACCAGCACTCGCCCCAACTAGTGAAGTAAATAATGTACCCTCAGTGTGACCTTGTGAATGACTCCTTACAGTTATCTGCGCCCAGGGTCTGATCGCCAAGGACAAGAGTGGAACCTCAGACCCTTACGTCACCGTGCAGGTCGGAAAGGTCAAGAAGAGGACTCGGACGATGCCTCAGGAGCTCAACCCTGTCTGGAACGAGAAGTTTTACTTGTGAGTACCTCACACGTGTTAGTGTGCTAATAGCCCTGTCACACGTGCTAGTGTGCTGATAGCCCTGTCACACGTGCTAGTGTGCTGATAGGTCTCCAGACTAGTTACCTAACCTCGTCAGCTAATGAACATTTAATTCCAGCGAGTGCCACAACTCTTCAGACAGGATCAAGGTCAGGGTATGGGACGAAGACAACGACCTCAAGTCCAAACTCCGACAGAAGCTGACCAGGGAGTCTGATGACTTCCTGGGGCAGACCATCATTGAGGTGAGGAATAATGTCCGATTATATCATGAGGGGGGGAGGGGGATGAGTATTTTGGGTGTTAGTAATCCTCAACACATAGCGATCATCTGTCGCGAGCAAAGTGAACCTTGAACAAGACTTTTTATCTCTGTCTAAAATGTTTTTTGTCGAATGCTCCCCAATGTGCTCAAGACAGATATTCAACAACTGGTTGATATTAACATATCTACCAAAGATTTAGTTTATTTATTTTGGACATAAGTTTTTACAATAAAAATTGTGAAAATACTCAGATGAACTTCCAAACCTACCTTAAGTTAAATCTATTAATTTCTAATAATTAGGATAGTCAGAATTTAATTAATTTTTTCAAGTACTACTTCTAGTAATAATTAAATACCTGAGATAACTTTTAACCTCTTAATTACTGATATAGTTTAAATTATCAAAATAATCTACACTGTGTTTTCCGCCCGTCAATCGGAGAGAAAGTGACGAATCGCCTCCTGTTATCTAATAATGACGGTCGTGTTTATTGCTGTCCTAGGTTCGCACCTTGTCGGGGGAGATGGACGTGTGGTACAATCTGGAGAAAAGGACAGATAAATCCGCCGTGTCTGGAGCTATTCGTCTGCACATCAGCGTCGAGATCAAGGGAGAGGAGAAGGTATGTGCATAGGATGGCGTCACGCAAAGCTACCCCTGGCGGCAACAGCCTCATTAAACTATAGGGGAAAACTTGAATTTTGATTTTCAGATAAAGTTATGTCAAACACTTAATGATCAGAAACAAATTAGAATGTATTCATTACAATTAGAGTTGATTCAAATCCACTATTTTACTAAGGAATATCAAATCTCTAATTATAATATAAATCTTGGAAAATACGATGAACCTTAGAGAAAATATAGATATAATATAAAATACAAAAAGTTACTAAATGTTAACATTATTTCTTATGATTTGTTCATTATAACACTCATACATTCAGTTAAGTGATAAACTCGTGGTCTGGAGTCTGGTTGTGATGTTGATGGTTACCAGTGAGTGTCATGTGTTCCCCTCAAGGTGGCCCCATACCACGTCCAGTACACCTGTCTCCACGAGAACCTGTTCCACTCGCTGTGCGAGGACAACGGAGGTATCGTCAGCCTGCCACAGACCAAGGGTGACGACGCCTGGAAAGTGTACTTTGACGAGGCCCCGGAGGAGATAGTTGACGAGTTCGCCATGAGATACGGCATCGAGTCCATCTACCAGGCCATGACGTGAGTCGATACAGTTCACTTAACCTGGCAACACAACACTGATTGTGTGCTATTTAGACTAGTAGTTCTGTGCAGAGTAGACCCTCGACTCCCTTCACTAAAAAAATTATGTCACGTTTTTATTGTTAAGTCTTGATATATATCTTTGTATTTCAAGTTGAAATATCTCCTTGGGTTTGACAATAGTATGTTATATTCATATATAATAACCATTTTTCACCCAGTTCTCACAAATATATCAAGTACTCACCCCATGAAATGAGCTAAATATCCAGGTTGTATGTACATACATTGTTCTACAATCATCTCTGAGATGTTGACATTCTCTTGGTACAGTCACTTCCACTGCCTGTCCACCAAGTACCTGTGCCCAGGGGTACCGGCCGTCATGAGTACTCTTCTGGCCAACATCAACGCTTACTACGCGCACACCACAGCATCGTCAGCTGTCTCCGCCAGTGACCGCTTCGCTGCCTCCAACTTTGGTGTGAGTATGTAGTCAAGAAATACCCCCCCGCCTTAAGGTGGGAATGTGGCACAACTATTGCTTCTATACAAACATAGATTTTAATTTTCTTCCCTCGCTGATATCAACAATTGTTGGATATTTGTCATGATCATAGCGGCATTTACCTGACAAACTTTTTAAATTAAGAGAAAATGTGTTCATTAAATTCCAGGACACCGTTGACAGATATTCAACTGTTGATACCACCATGCTTCTACTGAAGCAATATTTGATTTATTTTGACCAAAAATAAAGTTTTTCTATAAAAACTGCGAAAACACTGACCTTTCGTCGTGTTCCTTAAATCCAACTCCACCGTAACCCCGTCTATAGCTCAGCTCAGTAACCTTATGTTATCTCACCCGCTTTGGTGGTCACATGGTCTGAGGGGTTACTCTTGCCCATGACTGGGAGATTGGGGGTTCAAGTCCCATTCAGGTGTATCAAGAGTGATTTTCTCAAATTATTTCCCACTCTCCTTCCATGAAAATGAGGGTACACTTTCTCTCAATTCTACCATCTTCATCCTTACCACATTTAAGTAAACATGCAAATAACCCGGACGGTTAGTAAATTTTTTTTTGTAGTATGAATCTTTTTTTTTCAAAGATTATGATCAATCTCTTAACACACAAATGTTGTTGTATTTTCGCAGAAAGAGAAGTTTGTGAAGCTGCTGGACCAACTTCACAACTCTCTGCGTATTGACCTGTCCATGTATCGCAACAACTTCCCCGCCTCCAGCCAGGAGAAGCTGATGGACCTCAAGTCCACCGTCGACCTCCTTACTAGCATCACCTTCTTCAGGATGAAGGTAAGCTTCTCTTTCTTACGTTCCAAGTGTTTGTAAAGCAAGACTCAGAATACTCCTGGCTTACTATCATCCAAGATAAGAAACTTTGACTTAGCTTTGAAAAGATTGTAAGATTTGACTTAGATTCAAAACCTAGGTTGAGACATTGAGCGGTAGCCGTTGATTTTCTCCAAGAGACCGTCCTTGTCCAGTGGCAGCAGTGTAAAGCATGAACCGAGTTCTTCTTCCCGTTGTAAAAGCCATGTTGTTTGTTTCAATGCCTTCCACAGACCAACTGTGCAATGTTGTCACTATATTGTAGTCCAACATATCCCCATGCCACAGGTACAAGAACTGTCGAGCCCACCTCGAGCGAGCACGGTTGTCAAAGACTGCGTGAAGGCGTGTCTTCGGTCCACCTACCAGTTCCTGTTTGAGAACTGCTATGAGCTTTACAGCAGGGAGTTCCAGGTCAGTTGTTAACATTACTGTAAGAATCAACGGGAGGATATATGACGGTTTTGTTTACTGCCTCATATAGAGCAAGTATTGAAATCATGAAATTGTTCATTCTAGAGATTAGGATGGATCAAGACGTTTTTATTTACCCCCGCACTAAGAACAATCGGTCTTACAATTCAGGCTGGTAGTTTACTGACAAATGAATTTTCAAAATTTAAAANCTAAAAAATTCAAGATTCAAAAATATTCAAAATTCAAAGAATTTTTTTAAAAAAATTAAAAATAAGAAAAAATCAAAATTAAAAGATTCCAAATTCAATCTTTTAAATTTAAAAAATCAAAAACTATTTATAAAATTTGTTAAAATTAGTATCTAAAAAAATTTTTCATTGTAAATAATACTGTGTACTCAATTTTTAGTGAAAAATTTATTTAAATATAGTTAACTCACAAATGAATTTTGAAAATATTTAATATTTAAAAAATAGTTAAAACAATATTGTTTAAAATTGGTATTACATGAAGAATAAAAATTTATTTTTGTGTTTCTGTCAAAAAAAAAATTAAGTTTATTTTACTGATAACAGGAGTTTAAATTTTATGATTTTTTAAAAGTGGCCATCACAATTATATTTTTAAATATAATTATATCTAAAAAAGTTTCATTAATTTGATGATAATTTTTTCTAACAAAACGTTTTTTCCTGTCAATTTTTTTTAACTGTAACGAGAGTTGCTGTAAGAATAAGTGCAGTTAAATTAATCCCCGACAATCATTTATACCAATTCTTGAGCTAACCTGCATCAGTACCCACATCTTCTAATCACTAATGTATTACCAGCTATGGGGAGACCAGGGTTATAATCCCAGTCAGGTGTATCTATCCTACTCCAACTCAAGTTGAGGTTTGTCCTGTCAGGGGGACCCGAACGAAGCGAAGCGGGAACAAGAGGACCACGGTCCGAGGCTGGACAGTCTGGACTTCTGGCACAAGCTGATAGCTCTCATTGTGTCTGTGATAGAAGAGGACAGAGTCAGTTACGCTCCTGTTCTCAACCAGTTCCCTCAGGAGCTCAACATTGGACAGGTGAGGGGCGGGGGGATTATATGTTCCCCAGTGCGCCCATGGACAGATATTCAACAACCGTTGATATTACTATATGGAGAAAATTATACTTGACATGTCTATCGAAGCTAAATTATTTTTTTTAAAGTAAAAACTGAAAAAGTACTGAAATACCCAAGTATCCATTACACTTTAATTGCTTTGAAAATATTAAGTTAAGAATAGTATATACCTGTGTAGGTGGTCGAATGGTCTGTGGCGTCACTCTCGCAAAGTTCCTACTATGAGTGGAGAAAGTCCAGTCTGTTGTGTATTTCAAGACTAAGGCCCTATTTACATCGGTGGTACAGTCATGTTACAGTAACAATATGAGGGTATAACTACGAACAATGTTGATGTCGATGTTGATGTTGTCAGCTGTCAGCGGCCACCATGTGGAGTCTGTTCGCTGTGGACATGAAGTACGCCTTGGAGGAGCATGAACAACACAGGCTGTGCAAGTCCTCCGCTTATATGAACCTGCACTTCAAGGTCAAGTGGCTGCACACCAACTATGTCAAAGATGTGCCACCCTACAAGGGAGCTGTGCCCGAGTACCCCGCGTAAGTCCCGGCTACTCCAGTTATTAACAATTGTGTCCCCATGGCAGCCTAAAATAGTGATTTTCAAACCTTTTTATGGTCATTTACCTCCTTGATAGAAAACATTCACTTCAAGTACCCTAAAAGAGTAATTTTTTTGAATACATTAATTAATTAATTAAAATCCTTCAGTCATATAAGTGGTTTTTAAAGTTGATTTTTTTTTTACTTATGAAGGGTGTTAATTTGATTAAAACACTCCTTTAAGTCTGATTAACCAGTTCGAAAAGCAATGTCAGAATGCACTGTTAATTGGATAGGATGGTGATCGAGAGAGAGAGAGCCACTTTAGAGCCATCAGGTGGTTCAGTTGTCATCACAGGGGAAACAATCCAGTTATGTTTGGTCCTTACTCGATGCACTTGTGTGCTTATATCAAGGTAAGTTGATATAAAAGAGCGTATTCTCTGTTTTTCAGGTGGTTTGAGCCGTTTGTGATGCAGTGGCTCAACGAGAATGACGATGTTTCTCTGGAATATCTACACGGAGCCTTCAATAGGGATAAGAAAGATGGGGTAAGTGGAACCGTGGTTTACTGGACGCAACAAAGTCTAGGTAGGACTCATCATCATGAGCCTGAGATCTTGTTGGTCCCCAGTTCCAGCGCAGCAGCGAGCACTCGCTCTTCTCCAACTCGGTGGTGGACGTGTTCACGCAGCTGACACAGTGTTTCGACGTCGTCTCCAAGCTCGAGTGCCCCGACCCGGAGATCTGGAAGCGCTACATGAAGAGGTTCGCCAAGACCATCCTCAAGGTGCTGGTAGCGTACGCAGACATTGTCAAGAAGGAGTTTCCCAGCCACCTCAAGGAGGAGAGAATAGTGAGTAGTAGCAGGGGTATGGTAACATTGTCAAGGTCAAAATGTTTGAACAAAGGTAGAAAGAAATACAAAGAAATGATCACTAAGTGAAAGGTAGAAAGATACAAGGTAGGAAGAAATACAGGTAGATGTGCATGATGACAGATCAAGAGGAAGAGAGAGGTTATATATAATATACTGAGAGTGAGATGGGATGGTAGATTGTGATTGCATTGTAAACCATGTGATGTGATGTGATAGTGAAGGAAGTCAACCTGAAAGGAATGTTAGATTAGGACTTGTAAGAAATACACTTTCACATTTTATAACAAGAACTTCCAAGTCATTCTTCATATCGGAAAGTGTAATTTCTTGTGTGGAGTTTCCACATTAGTTCCGGGAACACAGTTTTAGAAGAGAGTTGAGAGTGCCAAGTGATGATATAGCTGTGTGCCCTTGGTGTTGCCAGGCATGCATCCTTATGAACAACATTCAGCAGCTCAGGGTCCAACTAGAGAAGATGTTCGAGTCGATGGGAGGTGAAAAGTTAGAAGAAGACGCAGCAAACATCCTGAAGGAGCTTCAGCAGAACCTCAACTCAGCCCTCGACGATCTCGCCATGCTGTTTGCCACCAGGTCAGTTTTTAACAAGACCAGAATGTCTTGTACTGCTTGACCCTAGTGGACCAGGGCTGCACCCAGGGAAGAAGGGGTGTCAAATAGGGTATATACCCCCTCACAAGACCATCAATTATTTTAATAAAAGCTCAAAGCTATAATGTTGTGTTGTCAGCCTGGAACCGAGGATCACAGTGAGTGTGCGAGAGCTGGGCGACCTTCTGCTGTCCATCAAGGGTGGAGGGCAGGTGACCTTGAATCAACCGTCCCAGAGGAATGCCGTGGCCGCGGAGGCTGACGAGGTGCTTCGGCCGCTCATGGACTTGCTGGACGGTGAGACATTGCTGTACACTGGACCAACTTTGTGTATCTGGAGAAGGGTCAAAGCGTAAATATGCACTTGACAGAAAGTCTCTGCCTCAAGTGAACGAATATGGTCCTGTTAAGAGAGTTATCAGAGTTGGTGTACTAAGCACCGGCATTGCACTAAGGACAGATGTAAATGTTACTTCACAAAATGATGGGAACGTTTTTTGTATTTCTCGAAAATAATAAGCTCAACTATAGTTAGAATTGTCCACTGGTCTCGTAACTTTGTTTCCTAGAACCCACGTGACTTACAGGTAAGCGTACTGGTGAAGGTGTTGATCGTAAGATTGTGTTTCGCAGGTTCGCTGTCCCTGTATGCGCAGTCCTGCGAGAAGACTGTTCTGAAAAGATTGCTCAAGGAACTTTGGAAGATTGTGATGAGGATACTGGAGAAGACCGTGGTTCTGCCGCCCATGACGGACAAGAGTGTAAGTCCCGGGAAACTTAACAAACTTCATTCTAACACAATAAAATAAACTTTTCCCTACAAGCTTGGAGCAAAGTCCCGGGCTATCCGCATATCTATACCAGTAATGTATCAGTATTTGTGTGAAGGGAGCAGCTAAATACAATTGGCCAGAATTTGAATCCCAATCTCTCCGTCATTAGAAATCCAGTCAATATCGATGCCTTAAGTCATATGAGCACAG
Source organism: Timema bartmani (assembly GCA_902151455.1). Classification (NCBI taxonomy): domain Eukaryota; kingdom Metazoa; phylum Arthropoda; class Insecta; order Phasmatodea; family Timematidae; genus Timema; species Timema bartmani. The sequence goes on along the minus strand of CABFWB010000712.1, from coordinate 208,279 downwards.
ATAGAGCAATTAATATTAACTTTAATTTCTGACAACAGTGTGTTATTTCCATCCACCCTTCTCTCTCAACGTTAATTCCAGTAGAGTATGTGCTGAAGCTATAGCTTTCTTGTTAATAATCAACTTTAAATGTATTAATTAGTTCATGTTCCACTATTTCCCCGTCAGAGTCTAACAACCAGATACTGTTCCTTGTTCCAGATGATACTAAAGAACTTGACAGACAACGCCAAAAACCTGGCTGCTAACGCCAAGATAGAGGACATGTCTCGACTGTTCAAGAACCACATGGTAGGCAAGCAGGATGTCAAGAGCGCCATTACAGGCGTCATGGTGAGTCCTCATGGACAACAAGGGATCTAGTTTGATCCCAAGTAGGGCTGGAAACAGTGTTTCTCAAGCTGTAGAATGTGTACCCCATACTCATCAGGGATTTCATGGAGTACGAGATATATCACTTAGTTTTAATAATTGTTGATGACAGTAAGTTTGCTAAAAAAGTCAACTCAGATTTGTGTGTAGTGTAATGGACTTTTATAAGCTTTTTTTTCGTGCCATGTCAGGGAGTATTTTCCTATCCAACATAGCAACACTTGTAGACTAACTGTCAGGGATTGTACGAAGCATCAATATTTATTTAAAGTGTGTGTACTCTAGGACATCTCCAAGGAGGTGGAGAAGAACCTGTCTCCTAAGCAGTGTGCGGTGCTGGATGTAGCGCTAGATACCATCAAGCAGTATTTCCACGCTGGAGGGAACGGTCTGAAGAAGACCTTCCTCGAGAAGAGCTCAGAGCTTCAGTCGCTCAGATATGCCCTGTCTCTGTACACGCAGACCACAGACACGCTCATCAAGACGTTTGTCACGTCGCAAGCCAATGAGGGTGAGTGTTACTTCTGCCTCGTCTGGGGTGCGGTGCTTTCTGCAACTCGTCAGGAGGAAGGGAGGTTGATTGTCAGGTATTTGTCAGGAGGGAGGTTGATTGTCAGGTACTTGACAGGAGGAAGGTTGATTGTCAGGTACTTGACAGGAGGAAGGAAGGTTCTAGATAAATAATGATATGTGTGTTTTATTCTGGCTCATCGATATCAAAGTACGAGTTTTAGATGAATATTGTTTTACTCTAGTTTTGTACATTTTAGTGACAGTGGCTAATGTAGAGGTGTGGAAAGTTGACTTTGATTTGAATCAAATATATACATATTATATAAAAATAAGCATCACATCTTACTGCTAGTTTCAGTTATAGGCCTATGTACTAATTATGCTAACGGGTTGAGGATGAGTAAGGTTGAATTTATAGGAATTGTATCTGCATTTGGGTGGAAAACCATTTTATGAAAAAAAACCTTTCAATACACCCAACCAAGATTCAAACTCTGATCTCCCTGTGATCGGCAGTCCAGTCTATTGCATGAGTGACACCTTAGACTGTCCAAGTGAATCTTTGTACACCCCTGCATTGAGTTATGGGTGATATGTGTTTAGTCTTTACTTCCACTGGATCATTTTGATGATAGGGAATCACATTTAAATATAAGTTTTAGATAAAATATATTATATATTATATGATAAGAACCCCACTGCATTGAGTATCCGTGAACTCCTCAATTTAAAAATATTTTAGATTTGTATAGCATCGTAGTGGTTTTTTAAATGTATCCAATAGATTCTTAGCAATTGTCACGAAGCCATTTTTAAATTTGTTCAACAATCATATAAAATAAAAATAGTGCAATCTTTGTGTATGTGTGTGTTTCTTGTCAAACTATGAAAATGCTTCTGCTTTTTAATTTATTTTTTAAAAAATCTTGAAATTAAGTCACTAATTTAATTTTTGAGATAAATCATATCGCTTTCTTTCCTTGCTACTTTTTGTATCAACTTGTAATAATTATTTTTTTAAATTCTAGACTAACTCTATTTTAAATCAAAATATAGATCAAATATTTATTTAAAATTTAATATATATTAATTAATTATGTTTTGTTTCTTTTAAAATGATATTTAAACCTTCGCACTAAAAGTGATTTACTCTTAAGATTAAAACAGTTGAGATGTGGTTAGGTGTACACATCTTTGTCAAAATTATTATTAAAAATAGTAATAATAATAGTTAGCCCCGCATTGTTTTAAAGTAAAAATTAAATAAAAAAATATGAAACTTAAATCTGTACACATAAAAATAGCTAATTTCCCAATTTAAAAAAAATCCATATGATATTAAAGAATTTAATTTATTACAATGATATGTACATATTCTCCACAAAGGCATGATGTATTTCAATGTTTGGAATTGCAAGTTGGCAAAACTTGAGACCTAATCCCTGTATGTGTGTTTGTTATTGTTGTGTTGGTACCTTGAAATGTTCTATTTTGTATTTCTCTATGTGTTGTTGTTTTTGTGAGATTACCTATCATTTCTTTCTTTCTCTCTCTGTCTGTTTTTTAATCTCCCTTCCCGTTGTGCTACATGTTTGAATATATACCTAAAAAAAAGTGCCGCTTAATGACAAAGCGAACTTAAGACAGCGCTCGATTTCCGTCGAGCGTGACGAAGAGGAAGGTATGGAAGGGCTAGAGGAGCCCTTGAAAGCGAAGAAACGCAGAGAATCCCGTCAAGGTAACACGCGTCCCTTTTAGCGACACATGTGTAGAACTCGACCGTCGAATACTAACAATTCATAGTTGCATCGTCATGAATGCCACACAATATCCACACACTTAGTTGACATGTGCAGCAATATTATGCATTTATAGTTGTAGACAAAGCTCAGCAAGGTTTGTTTACATAATTATTCACTGAACACTTGTTTTGAATGCTTACATTCCATTTAACATGTTTGTAGTAGCTAAATGAAAATAAATTAGTAATTAAAACCGGGCTGCAGAGTCCGAGTCAGAAGCAGTTATGGGTGAAGTTGGAGTCTGTAAAAATCTACCAACTCTGGCTTCAAAATAAAAACTTAACATATTATAAAAATATATGTTAAATAATTATATCATTTGAATTTTATATTTTTATTTATTCTTTAGGACCATAATTTGTAATTAGTACTGACAAATTTATTTAAATATACATTCACACTATCAAAGAAGCTTCCCATGAAGTAGTCTGTATTGGAGTATTTTACTGCAGTCAATTTGTTATTACTAATTAATATAATATAGCCATTGTTTAAAGAGTCGGGGGTCAAAGGCTTGGCGTATCAACTCCACAGCCCTGGTTGAAAACTAACATAACTATACAGTCTTGAGTCAGGAGTTTGTGTAAACTTTAGTGGGATATTATCGCGCTCTTAACTAGTCATGTTCTATCAACATGTGTGTAGGTACATATGAAGGGCTACTGGGACATGAAAAATGTATGTAACACATTAAAATATTTTTGTGGACAGTTAAATTGTTCAAACTGGTTTTCATCACTTTTCGAAATGCATTAGGAGATGTTTATTTTATTTTTGTTTTTTATCACCTCTCACTACCAGTTTGGAGTGAAGGACCTCCCGGCCGATTGCGAGAGTGAGACCCTCCTCCCTTAGAACTACACATTGATACTACATGTCAACGAATATATGTGTTACACTCTCATGTTCAAATAGCTGTGACCTTGAACCAGACACATTGACAGAAAATATAAGGCTCATGACTGCGGTAATACACACCTCCAAGTCGTAGCATAAACTTTTGACTCATTCTGTATTTAAAAATGAAAACACGCAAAATTTTACTCCACAATAATTGTGCTTAGGTTATTAAATTAACATTTATATAGTCAAATCAACCCCCTATCCGGCAAATTATTATTTTAATGGCAGTGTGTACTTACTAATAAAATAAATAGCATCTTTTAACATAATTCACAACCAAACTTAACTTTTTTTTTCATCGCACCTTTGTACCTTCTTGGGTTGTACACAGACTTCAATTACCCTAGTGGAGTAGAGGTGAGAGAAGGTGAAATTCTAGAGTAAATGTACCCGTATTTGTGTGGAGAGGGTGGGACACCATAGAGGGTAAAAAACCTCTTCAGGAGACCCGAATGAGATTTGAACCCCAATCTCCTTGTCCAGTCCAATACCCAAGCAACTGCTGATATGAATTACACATTTATAGTTTGAAGGAAAGAGTGTGTCAGCATTTAGTTCATACGTTTCTAACATGTCATGATTATTTTAATAAAATGCAATGAAGGAACTAGATAGTTATAAAGTGTGTCCAAACTAGTCTGTAAATATTGGGTTTTTTCAAATTATTCAAACTGTTTTGTTATCAGAAACTAAATGTTATTTCAGGAAACATATACAATAATAATAAAGTAATAGAGAGGCAATGTAATTGTTTTTATAAATTCAAGTGGAAAATGTTGTCATAGAATCTAAATTTAAAGCATAAACATGTATGTTGTGTTTACATAAAGCTTTTTTTAGTTCATAAATTAGACTAAAGTTCACAATTGTTAAGATTTCTGAGACTTTATAAACATATAGTTGATTAGTTTTATATTTAACCTGCATGTATAATATACAGTTTTTTTTAATAAATCCAATTTTGTTTCTAAATCTATATGATTTTAAAATACTTTGAATGTAAAATACAAAATATTTATTAACTTATGATTTTTTTTGGAAGAATCTTAAAACAGATAAAGGTAACAGTTTTGATAAAAAGTTAAATAAAATAGTTTGTAATTTCTTTTTAACAAATTTCAACATTTTAAAATAAAAATATTGAATTTAAGTCATCAGATTTGTCTTCACCTTAATATTATTTGTTGTGCAACATTTAATCAACCTAGTTAGTTGCTTACTCCACTAAATGTTGCATGTAATATTCTACAGATGATGTGTGAGTACTATATGTGCATTATTAATATTGTTTTGTAAAATATTTTAGTATGGTTTACAAACAATTGCTATGAAGATTGTTTTTTATAATTTATTGTGTTCTCATTAGGAGATATTCTTCACAAATTTCTGCTAATCACTATAAAAACTAGTTTGGGCATGGCTAACTTTGGTATTTAACGAGTATATGTGGTTAACTGAGTCTCAACATGAAGCGTAGAATTATATTTAACCATTTAAACCAATTACCTGGAGCCTGTGAGCAGCATGTAAGCCATAACAAGATCAGGAATGAAGTTAACTGGGAAATAGGGGGGGTACATGAGATAGTATAGAGATGGGAGGAGCAGATAAGAACTGTGCAAGTGAGAGGAGAAGAATTGGGAACATCTTAAAAGCACCAATATGGGATTTAGTCAGGTAAATTTGGATTTATGAATTAGGGAACTGTTGGGTAATTTTATTTTTGAGATTTTGTGGCCACTCTGGTATAGGTATCAAGAAATATTTTGTATCATGAAGTGAGATATTTTAGCGAGTTTCTGTATCCATTATTTAATTATATATTTAGTTTTAATCATGTTAGGATCAACAGAGTAACGACACACATAAAGTAGAATATATACAAACATATTGTTTTGAGAACAACAGTAATGATAATATCTATCCAAAGTGACAGTAGCAGATCACATGACTTGACGTATGAACACATGAAAGTAGATCTAGTAACTTTTCTAGCTGTCAGATAAGGTCCGTCCTATTAAAATCCGTTTATAAACACGAAAGCAAACTAATATTTGTAGAAGACAAAAAAGTGTTTTGGTTTAGAAATTTGATTGGATTTAAATCTACTCTAAAAACATTTTTTGAAATGTTACATTACTGTTGTAGTGAGCAAATCTTCATCTGCTCAGTCAGATACCCCCCCCCTCCCCCAACCCCTCTGAGTTTCAAAGTTTGTGTTACTCCAGGAATCTTAAAAACAAGTTCATTGTGATAGGTCATCGTCCAATCAGCCATGATCGGCGTTTTCACACAAAATCTCGAAAACAACAATATTATTCATTCAATACAAAGTTAACTCTACTTCATTCTAATAAGCTTGAGAAATATCCATTGAAGAAAAACTTTATATTTTACTTTGTGAAGTTTATCACCCCGACTATAACATGTTGAGGCAAACTGTCGTATCGTGTAATAAATACTAGTTATGGCCCCTGCGTGAGCATGACATATCATGTAATAAAAACTAGTTATGGCCCCTGCGTGAGCATGACATATCATGTAATAAATACTAGTTTTGGCCCCTGCATGAGCATGACATATCTATGTTGCAATCTTTAATTAATAAAATATATAGATACCCTGCACGCAGAGGACTGAAAATTATAAATCAGTAAGTGCTGTGCAAGGTTATGTGCACCTTGAAGAACTTAAACCACCACTGCACCCTGTCCTCTGCCTCCTCCTTCAATTCCCAGAATTGTCATCTTTACTTCAGGTCATCCAATATTTGAATCCTCCTCCTTCCTAAGCTCCTCTTTCCCTCAAACTTTTCTTCTATGATGTCGTACAGAATAAGTTTCTCATAAGGATGTGTGTGATCCCGTTTCCTTTGCACTGAAGAATCACATCCAAAATGGTTCTCTTCTCAGCCACTCTCCTTAGGACTTGTTCATTTGTCACCCTGTCTGTCCACCTGATCTTTTCACCCACTCTTCTTAGTACTTGTTCATTTGTCCCCCTGATCTTTTCACCCACTCTTCTTAGGACTTGTTCATTTGTCCCCCTGATCTTCTCACCCACTCTTCTTAGGACTTGTTCATTTGTCCCCCTGTCTGTCCACCTGATCTTCTCACCCACTCTTCTTAGGACTTGTTCATTTGTCCCCCTGTCTGTCCACCTGATCTTCTCACCCACTCTTCTTAGGACTTGTTCATTTGTCCCCCTGTCTGTCCACCTGATCTTCTCACCCACTCTTCTTAGGACTTGTTCATTTGTCCCCCTGTCTGTCCACCTGATCTTCTCACCCACTCTTCTTAGGACTTGTTCATTTGTCCCCCTGTCTGTCCACCTGATCTTCTCACCCACTCTTCTTAGGACTTGTTCATTTGTCCCCCTGTCTGTCCACCTGATCTTCTCACCCACTCTTCTTAGGACTTGTTCATTTGTCCCCCTGTCTGTCCACCTGATCTTCTCACCCACTCTTCTTAGGACTTGTTCATTTGTCCCCCTGTCTGTCCACCTGATCTTCTCACCCACTCTTCTTAGGACTTGTTCATTTGTCCCCCTGTCTGTCCACCTGATCTTCTCACCCACTCTTCTTAGGACTTGTTCATTTGTCCCCCTGTCTGTCCACCTGATCTTTTCACCCACTCTTCTTAGGACTTGTTCAGTTGTCCCCCTGTCTGTCCACCTGGTCTTCTCACCCACTCTTCTTAGGACTTGTTCATTTGTCCCCCTGATCTTTTCACCCACTCTTCTTAGTACTTGTTCAGTTGTCCCCCTGTCTGTCCACCTGGTCTTCTCACCCACTCTTCTTAGGACTTGTTCATTTGTCCACCTGTCTGTCCTCCTGATCTTTTCACCCACTCTTCTTAGGACTTGTTCAGTTGTCCCCCTGTCTGTCCACCTGGTCTTCTCACCCACTCTTCTTAGGACTTGTTCAGTTGTCCCCCTGTCTGTCCTCCTGAGAATCCAAGTTTCTACTCCAAATGTAGCATTTCATCAGTTTCTTCCTCAGTTCCAAACTTAACTTGCTGGTCACCAGCAGCCTCTTCTTGTTGAAAGCTTCCTTAGCCAGGGTGATCCTCACCCTAATGTCCTTGGTGCAGTAGGCATCCTTTGTCAGCAGACCTCCCAGGTACTTTAACTGCTCTATGTTTTCCAACTCCTGGTTTCCAATTTTGATTTTCAGCGGCTCTGCTTTATTTTTACATTTACATTTTAGATTTTAGTCAAAAAGGAACTAACTTAGTGGTATCAATGGATAATGATATTGTGTATTAGTCGTGATAACCTTCCAACTAAAATAAATCACTCAAACACGCCATTTAGAGCTTTAGAATTTAGGAATACTGGCCCGCATGAACCTGTACCTACCATAAAAGACTAGTTGAAAACATTCATAATACATGTCATTGTCAGTGGTGCCTCGTGAATTGTTGCCAGGGAACACCTGGCTTGACAAGACTGTACTAGTTGTTGTTGTTGTTTATTTACACAAATTAGCAAACTTGCCTTTTAAACCCAAAGAACATTTGCCGAATGTCGGTTTGGGTTACACGCATACATTTTAATTACACTAATTAAATAGAGATGAATGAGATAAATTTCTAGAGAGAATTTAAACCTGTATTTGAGCTGGAGAGAAAGAGTGGCAAACCATTCACCTGACTGGGGTTCAAACCTCGATCTTTCCATCAGTGGCAGTATAGTGTGTATGGTTTGTGAGGGGGAGGGGAAAGTTAAAAGATTGTTACTACTTGTTGTGACTGTTTCAGACACGCTGAGTCTGGACGAAGGTAGCGTGGGAGAGGTGTCTATCCAGGTAGATCTGTTCACACACCCCGGCACGGGAGAGCACAAGGTCACCGTCAAAGGTACGGAGGGAGGATATTTTATTTGCTCTCACACTTGCTCATAATTCAGTATTGGGAGGGGGGTGAGTTTTTGTGGTTGTTTCAGCTCAAAGAAGTGAAGTAGCCCAGATTTTCAATTTGACACCTTAGCTCGGTCGGTAGCGTGTTTGCCTAGTATACTAAGGGTCCAGGGTTTGAGTCCCAGAGCGGCCGAAAATATATCACTATTGAAAGTGGGTTTTCATGTTCCACAGTGATGAACTAACAGACATGGGAACTGGGTTATGTTTTAGATTTGAGGAATTAACTCGGAGTCTTTCCCAAAAATTAAACAATTCAATATATTAATTCAGATATATGGTACTCTTGCCAGCTGTACACCCCTTGCTTCCTGTTTTTAATACAGAAAAAGGCAGTAAATACCTGCTATCATGTCAGGTATAGAAGGTTGTTATATTTATAATAAAGCTCTCAAAGCTGTGACAGAGGGAAGAAAGAAAGGCGACTAATCTGTTCATGTCATCAGCAAATGTTGTTTCTTTGTGTACCCCTGAGGGTACATGAACCACAGTTTGGTGAACACTGCTCCGGCAGTTCCTGTTTCTTTATGTTTAGTGTGAAAAGGACTGTCGGAAACTTGCGACGTCATTTTCATTGTTATAGCAACCATATTAGTATTTGTATTCAAGAATGCAAATATTGTTCAATAAACTTTTTTTTTTAGAACTATGAACCGGAAATTTCAGAAGAAAAAAACTCTTTTCCCATCACAAATAAAATTCCCTATTTTAAGCACCGTGCCTTACTACCTGTTCAGGTTATACACCTATATACTACTTACACGTTAGGTATGAGGAAAGTTGAATTTAGAGGAAGTGCACCCACATTTGTGTGGAGGAAGGCTGGAAATATTTAATTTTTTAAAAAATAAGTAGGCTACAACATCCAAGCCGGATTCTAACTCTGATCTCCCTGTCATTGGCAATCTAATTTAACACAAGTGATGCCTTAGACCATGTGGCCACCGAACCAGGTAGTATAGAATTCTCAGCACAACTAAAATGTGCTAACAGATGAATCATTCAATAAATAAAAGTGACTAAATGTTATCAACAAGCAGCTTCGCTATTAATGCAAATTTAATTAATTTTGTACTTCCAGTGGTTGCGGCTAATGACCTAAAGTGGATCACTGTGTCTGGAATGTTCCGGCCATTTGTGGAAGTGAATCTGATTGGCCCACACCTGGCCGACAAGAAGCGTAAGCACGCCACCAAGTCCAAGTCGAACAACTGGTCTCCTAAATATAACGAGACCTTTCATTTGTAAGTATCTCAAAATCTCACTTGATAAGAGAATTTCAAGGTCATAAATGGTTTCAAACAAAATATGTTGTGAAGCACTTGATTTAAAAAAAACAATCAAATGGATTACAATCATACTTATCATTCTCTATAAATAAACGTTCATCCAAAGATGCAAATTTCTCAACAATAAAAAAAATCAAGTCTTGAAAAACATATTTTGTAAATTTTTTATCACTCAATTTTAATTGTATAAAAAATAAAGCTATGAAATGATCAGCAACTTTAATTCACTGACATCCTCTTTTTAAGTGAGATTGTCACTTAAATTAACGCATCACATTACAAATTCAACAAGCTTTTTTTTTTTAATCACATACATAAATAATCACAAGAAAATAGCAAAAGTATTAATTTATTTTAATGAAATGTGCATTTAAAAAGTACATATTTGTTTGGGGGGTTTTTTGAAGTTGATAATTTGATGCAGTTTTAAATTACATAATTTAGTGCTTTTTTTGTATTTACGCTGGCAAAAACTAGATTTGCTGAGTAGATTCTGGCTGTTTGTTAACTATTAGTAACGCTGGACAGTTTGTTGGCATTAAAAAGTTTTACTACGGAGCAGCATTTAGGTCCATTTTTTTTTATGTTGGCAAAAAGTTAACAAACAATATATATTTAGACGCCTCTTCCAGATAAGTTTTAGAGGTAAGATGGAAACTAATGGCTTTATCCCGGCAAATGTCATGAACCTTTGAGAAACTAATTTGAAGAGGTTATCATCCTTTTCATTCCCCCCTACCCTATTCCCTCTCTTATCATCGGAATGCTACATGACATCATGAAAGATATTAAGGCCAAAAATCAATGTTTCTCGGGGTGGATAAAAGAATATTGTAAAATTCGTCCAGCTTTTCTAGACCCCATTTTTCAATTATAGAAAGATGGAGGCATTTCACTAAACTGACCCGGTCACAGACTGGAAGCAGTTGATGATGCTGATGATTTAGATTCCCTGATTTTATTATTATTATTATTATTATTATTATTATTATTATTACTAGCACCGCGTCTTAGTACCCGTTCGGGTTGTATGCACTTACGCTAATGTGCAATGGTAGGGTGATTGTGAGATGAAATGGAGGACCTACAGTTTAACGTGGAATCCGAACCACGGTGGAGGCCTGGTATTCCTCACATTCACAAGTTGTGATTAATACACGTCTTGTCAGAGGTGAAGGAAGGATTTGGTAATCAGATAAATCTGTGCCGGGACCAAGGATTGAACCCCGGACCCCCAGCACAGAAGTCCAACACCTTACCCCCCTAGACCACCAGGTCACCTTTTAATTATTGTTTGTTAAGTTCCCAGAGTTTTACAGGTTCCCCCTAAAGTAGTGTACATCTATAAATACCTAACATAGACCTACTAAATATTAAATAGCAGTCAAACTAATCTATGTTTCAGATCTTGGCATTAGGTCAATCAACGCTCTACTGTATAACTATAAATATGATCCGAGCCTTGACTCCCTTAAAGGAACTGGACCAAACAGACCTCACAATGACTTAACCTAGAGACACCTGAATATGTATAAAGAACCCAACAGTGCAATCCTTAATATATAATTTGATTTTTTTAAATTTGATAATTGTCAGTAAATAATTAAAACATCTCTACAATTGGAGGATGTGAAACTTCAACTTGGAGTTGGAAAAATATTAGATTTGACTTCATTCAGAAAAAAAATTCAGCTTTTACAATTACAAAACTTCACCAATAAAATATTGACGGCCAAAATACTCATTTACGTTTACTATACTGCCAATCGGAACCATTAGTTTTATTTTTATTTAAGCTTATGTCTTACTATCCATTTGGGTTATACGCTTATGTACTAATAATTACTCTAATGGTTTTGAGGGATTAGGAAGGTTATATTAATAGGAAGTGTACCCGCATTTTCATGGAGGGAGAGTGTAAAACCAACCTCAGTACACCCGACCTAGATTTGAACCTCTATCCCCTTTTATCGACAGTCTGGCTTATTGCAAGTTGATGTGCTTTTTATATCGATTTTAGGACAAAGTTATATAAATAATCACAATATAATATGATTTCAAGCATAAAACAAAAAATATTTCATATGTTTGCTTCGGGTCTGCCTCAAGTTTAGAAATTCGACTTCTCACACTTCTAATATGTAGTAGCTTAATTTAACATTAATTTATTTCTCAAATTATTTGTCACAACATGAAATTGTAAGGTTTATATGCTCATTTTAAAATACGCACTGCCTCTGCACGTACTTTTGTTTGCATTTATTCATCAAAGTTTGGTAGAATTGAAACTACAGAGCTGTATACCTACAATAAAAGGAATTGGAAAGTGAAGTCAGACATTTTTCAAACAAAACATTGTCATTTAATGTATATTTTCAATTATTCTTATTGAATATCTCTCTACAAAGAGTGAGAAAGGTAGTTATTGTTCACGGCTCAGTGTTAGCCATGTGAAAAATTAAATTTTTACTTTATTTTTTTGGTCAAACTTCTTCACCTGTAAATTTTAAAAAAAGAAGTCACTTAACAGAGGTATTTAATAAACATTGAAAGGAGGATACTTCCTTAGCGTTCACAATTAAAACACAGGACAGTGATGGTTGTGCCATGATCTACGTTAACGCAAGAACCTGCCTGATGTAACCTAACAGAAACACTAGAGTGTGACCTCCACTTTCCTGGTAAGTTAGAAGTCCCCTCCTTTCAACGTTTTAGGCTACTATAAGATTTTTTTAAAATGTAGCTTCACAATAAATTACTAAATCATTCTTAGTACAGTCATGAGACTGGTTTGTGTATTTGTGTTTGTGTGTGCATGAGCATGCTTGCGTATTTTATGAGTTATCTATTTTATTCCCTCAACATCTTAACATAAAATTCAATGGACACCTTAAATTCTATCATATTATACAAAATATAACATGCACGTTGATAAAAGCTTGCGGTTTAATCCGTGTCGACTTTGAATGTGACTTTCCCCCCAACAACGTAAAATAGTGTGAAGTTCCAATTCAACAAATGGAACAAGAAACTACGCAAAGAGAAACGTCGGATAAACAAAGTGTGGCAGTGTGTGTGTGTGTGCGGTATTTTCAAAATAAGAGCACGAGTTAAAATAGAAATCAGTGTAAAAAGAAGAAGAAAAACAAATGTAAAGTAGTGTACTGTGCTACTGGGAACAGCCCCAAAGTTAGTCTTACAGTTGAAACATAGTGTCACCTTGTGATGAAAGCCAGGTAGCGACAAGGTAGATCCAGAGCTTATTCTAACAACTTGTTTAAGTTCCTTCGTGCTTATGGAGTGACTAGAAAAGCTCAGAGGAATGGCAATAAGGCCACAAGATAGATGTAATCATTCAAAATCAGGTTAGTTTTTGTTAATATTAACACAGAGGTACCTCAAATTTGGGAACATTTATATAATACTCTTATTAAAAGTTTTAGCTAGTTTGCTAGTCATCATAGTTAGGAATCAGGATTTCAAAAATATGTAAACACTCTGACTATAATACTCTAAATGTTGTTTGTTTTTTGGCACCGCATCACACTACTTGTGTACTAGTTACACTAATATGTTAGGGATGAGGAAGGCTCAATTAAGAGGATATGTACCCACATTTGTGTGGAAGGAGAGTGGAAAACCACCCTGAATACACCCTACAAGGATTTGAAAGCTGATCGGCAGTCCAGTCTATTGTGAGAGTGACACCTCAAACCACACAACCACCGAAGCGGGCTACGACGTATTAAATATGCCACTAAAAGTATGTTGATCCCCTCCTGTGACTAGTTTGTCATCTCAAAGAGATATTTTTGCCAATTTAAAGCATAAAAAGTAGTTCTAGTTTGCATGAGCTTCAAGTAGAGACTGAATTGCGAGCCGGACAAGACATAACACACTATTTTTATATCTTGTATTCATTAAGCGATCCACTACCAAGTATCAAAAATTTAGTGTGGTATGTCAGAACCATTTATAACCTCAAGTGAGAGTAAAGTGTAAATAACAGGGTTGGAAATTAGCGAGGACTCCTTGTGTTCAATATTATATCATCGTCCAAGTTATTGATCAACAGATTTACACAATTAACAATCTTTTAACTGTTTATTTTATACTATCTTTGCGTGCTGACCATTTAATAAACTTTTATTAATTACGAGAAACATTTTACTGTCCAATTTTTTATCTTAACGAATCAAAACTCTGTCGAATTTAATTAGCGCCTAAACATATAAAAACATTTGTAACAATCATACACATGTCAAGGATATAATGTTTGAAAACCCCGCAGATTAAAAAGTTGCCCAAACTATATTTTATTTCAGGAATAAAAACGAGCCCTTAACTTTCCAACCCTGGTTGATTATTGTGCGAAATAAAAACAAGAGTCGATGTGTGTTTTAGTATAATCGGCAATAAGGAGTCGCTGGATTGTTACGAGCTGCACATCTGCGTCAGAGACTCTCGGTTATTACGGGACGGGCGTCTGGTGGGCTGTGGCGGTGTTGCAACTCAAAGACATCGTCGAGCAAGGCTCGTGCGCGTGCTGGCTCTCTTTAGGCAAGAGGATCAGCATAGACGAGACAGGTTGGACTATTCTGCGCATCCTCTCCCAGCGGACCAACGACGAGGTCGCCAAGGAGTTCGTCAAGCTCAAGTCGGAAATTCGCACTGAGAATCCACCCCCTAACTAGCCTACAAAACGTTTTGGTCACAAGCCCTCCTCCCCTTGAATCGTCCACCCTGACGTACACGCAACTCCTTTCAGTCTCGGAAAAACACGAAAATGTTTTATTTTGAGCGGTGTTGCGAAACAGTATTGCCAACTTTGACCGAGGGACACCATTTAGTCCATGGCATAAAACACTTTTTCATGTGTGCAATGTTAATAAAGTTGCTGATTAAAAATACTTTCTGTGGCCAACTCAACTTATTTAAATGAGTGAATTAATTCATCAAGGAGACAGCTTAAACAGATGTTGAACTAAATACATTAATTACTGCTTCAACAAGAGTAACAATGAACTAAGTCCATCTAATAAACCTGAATTTATTACTGCTAATCAAACACTGTGTCAACATAATTAGCTAAATTAATGAATACTCAAGTGTGTGAAGTACGTCAACCGCTCTAGAACGGGATTAAGCACCCAATCAAAACATGTCAAGGGACTATCTTTGATAGAAAACGTGTGCACAAGAAGAACAATAATTTTTTATGTCCGAGTGAAAACAATTTAGAAATAATATTAATGAATGACTGAAATAATATATAAACTAAACATGAATTACTTTTTTTTTACACAAATATTTTTTGGCAAAGTTTATTGCTTCATTTTTTTTAAAGCTGTTAAATTTTATTATCATAGTGAAACATTTAACTGCGCCAAAAATCAACATGGGTAATATTTTTTTATGAAGTAAATTCCCCTGGTAAATTAAAGGCAACATTCACCTCGATTTTGGTCAAAAATATAATTTCTCAAATAACCTTTGATTCCACAACAGCTTTCAGAATTTGTCAGTAAACGAGGAGAGAAAACACAATTTAGAACAAATTATATAAAAGTGATTGGAATTACACTGATAATTATATATTATCTTAAATCATTAAAAAAGTATATGATTTAAATAAAAGAAGTAATATCTAAAGTAACAAAGTAAGATTAGTAAAACATAAATGAAAATATCAAAGCTCGAAACATTTACATTTTAAATGAAATCTAAAGGTAAATTTAATTAGAGTTCAATTAATAATCATCATAATATTTATTAAATCATACAGTTTATTAATCCATAAACAAAGCAAAGCTCCCATCACACAACAACAAAATTAATTATGATTGAAATCAGATTATTTTTAGAAATAAACCATATTAATATTTTGTATTTTATCTGACATCTCTCTACCTTCCTTTGTTACCTGATTTATTTTCTAACTTTTCTTCCTTCTAAGTGTTCTATGGTGATTATCGTTTTGTATAGAGCAAATTCTATGTTCTCTTCCTCTCTCTTTATTTAATGGAACTTCTCTCAATCTATCTCCCTTTCAAACATTGCACCAGACTCACAACACTCATCCACTACTGAGCCAACACTGTACAAAAACAGTTCAAGACAAAGAAGGTGGAAAGAAATATAACAATACGATTGTTGTTTTAGTATAATCGGCAACGAGGAGCAGTTGGACTATTTCGAGCTTCACATCTGCATCAAAGACTACTGCTTTGCTCGCGACGACCGTCTGGTGGGCGTGGCGGTGTTGCAACTCAAAGACATCGTCGAGCAAGGCTCGTGCGCGTGCTGGCTCTCTTTAGGCAAGAGGATCAGCATGGACGAGACGGGTTGGACTATTCTGCGCATCCTCTCCCAGCGGACCAACGACGAGGTCGCCAAGGAGTTCGTCAAGCTCAAGTCTGACATTCGCACGGAGAATCCTTTACCCAACCCGACCTGAGGTGTAAGTCCCCACAAGACTTTTCAAAAAAACACGCATTGGCCTCACCGAGAGGAGTCGCGAGTATTTACCTGATGGCAGAAATTGATTACATCTTGTGACTAAGAATCGTAAGATGTTTTTTCGATCAATGTATTTTAAACTCCTGTAAGAGGAGCGATAACAGCTGATAATATGATCCCATCGCAAACTAATGCAACCATGATGACGTGTCGATCATGTTGACCACGCATGCAAGTTTGTAATTGATCGAACAAGAGTACTACAAAATAACAGTGCAGGTGTAATGAACGATTAATCAACAACAAAGATAATTGAATGGTGCGCACAAAAATTACATGGAACTCCGAAGGGGGGAAAAAATTCTACAGGAAAAAGTCAAAAGGGAGAATTTTACAAAATAAATTACACACAAATATAGGAATAATCCATATTCCATATTATTTAGTAAGACATACAGAAATTAAGGGAAGTAGTCTGTTATATAGACTTTTAATTCCCCATTATCGCACAGAATAAACAAATATGACAAAAATGCGATGGTATGCTTTTTTGTATCAAAATAGTACCAGGCCAGAGAGATTTTCAAAATATAGGTAACAGGTTAGCTGTTTTGTTAAACTGTTTTAAATATATGAGAGATAAAACTAAACGCAAAAGTTATCTTTAAACTAAACAACACATTTAAATAAAAACTTGTTTCCACTTTAAACTTGTTTCTTATAATGTTAAATAATTTATAAAACATTATTTTGTAAAGTACTGATGTAAAGTGTTGGACCAATTAAAAAAATATATTTCATAGGACATTAAAAAAATATAAAATGCTTCTGAGGTGCTTCTAAACCACACTGAATTAAAGAAAGTATCAAACAAATCTAAAAACCTACAGATTTAATAAAACATTGGCTCATTTGTGTGAGCACTCGAGAGTGCAGGTGGCATTCTGTGCGCTCACTTTGTTTTAGGCCGTCTTATAATACTATGCTATGTCTTGACTAATACATAGACACAGCTAATATGATTTTTATATCTAGTTTGGAAATATTTTGACAGGGATTAATTTGTTTGTTTTCTAGTTAAGGTGGGAATGCATGAAACACAAGAAGGCCAGTGTTTTTGCAATTTTTATAGCAAAACATTTTTTTGGCTAAAATAAATAAAATATGGCTTCAGTATAAATGAAGAGTTTAATTTTCTTCACATGGTGATACAAACAGTTGTCAAATATCCATCATGAGCATAGCAGCATCAGATGACAAACTTTTTAAGATAAAAAGTTGTCATTGAATCCCAGGACACCCTCAACAGATATTCAACAACTGTTTGGATTAATATATTAATAAAATTATCTCTATGTTTCTACTGGAGAGATATCTAATTTATTTTAACCAAAAAAAGTTTTTATGTAAAAACTGCAAAAAAACACATATTTTTCCTCATGTCCCATACAGCCCACCTTACACAACACTGATTAAAAGTAAATTTTTCTAAAAAAAAAAACCACTAAGAAAATTGTGGGTTGTTTAGTTATCTGATATTAAGGTTTACTGAATTTAATATAACAAATGTTAAACCGAGTGAAGAGGAGTTTTCAATAAATGCATCAGCAGCATCCTCCAGAATGAGATCAGTCCTTGGACTAATTTGACTAATTTGAACATATCAAGTGGAATGCCATCTGCGCTTTCTGCGTGCGTGTGCGCGTGTTTGTTGTCATGTGTAATGCTCTAGTTATATTTTCTCTGTGATATTCCAATGCCTGCCTTGTATAGCTAGGGTTCCTCTATTATTTGTTATGTAATTATTATAATTCCTTCTTCCTCCTAAATAACTCCGTCATTGACGTGTCAACAAACCAACAAATACAAGCGACATTCATGTTTGGGAACCTTCCGCTACTCACTACGAGGGAAATATTTTTATTTGTAACAATAAATAATATAGGCCACACTTAGATCCATAAAAATGTACACTATAATATTACATTTTGGTTTATCTACCAAAATTCAACACAAATTATAATTTAATCAATCATTCTTTGAGCCTGTTCACGATTCCATTTAATGATAATTTTCCTGAAATTAATCATTTGTATTGCAATTATAACGTATGAGTGATTTAAAATGTGAGTCTGTGAATGATTATGCTATGTATTTGTTCTCTGTTGATAATGGAAGTAGCCTACTCGATACATGTCCACTTTCTTATTTTAATCTCATGACTTATCAAACTACAAGTCCAGGAGGGTGCATTTGGGGGTTTTTTAAATAGTTCAATTATCTGTAACCATAAAAAGAAAGAAAATAAGTTGCATTTAAATAAAATACGACTAAAATATTACAAATGGTGTTTGTGTAGAAAATTGTTTCTTTATATTGTGTTTTGTTTCATCTTTGTTCATCCTCCGCGATTTATTTTTCCGACCTTATTTTGATAATTTAAATTTGATAAAAGACATTCAGTGAAAACAGAAGAAAAATATTACACTAAAGAATTAATTACAGGTATAAGGTTTAGAGGTGGAAAGCTCACTGTTTTGTGTAATCATGCAGGGAATAAATATTTGTAAACATTTTAACACCACTCTAAGTAAAGTATGTTTAAAATGTATTTGATCGATTGAATGGATGTTCAATATAAATAGTGCCTTTCATTTCATTCTAGAGTTTGGTCGTATCAAAATCTTAATTTTGACTAAGAATCCTGAATCCAAATTTGGAAAACACGACGAGAATTTTCCCACATTGGTAGTATTTTATAAAATTTTGATTTATTTTCAAATCAAGTGGTAAATACCCTTGATGGCCTGGTCATTAGGTTTATCCTATTACAATGGTGAACTAATTTACTGGTAAACCTAATATCTGCTCTAAATATAATTGAGATTTCAAATCTTTTTTTTTATTATTATTTCTTGTCTGAAGTTCTTTTGAACCCCTGAATCATGACTATCTCAATTCATTCAAAGATTTGCATTCTTAATTATTGCGCCTAGGCTGTAATAGAATGTTGAGGATTGAGACACAGACCCATGATATACCTAGGCAGTAATAGTGTGCTGAGGATTGAGACACAGACCCATGATATACCTAGGCAGTAATAGTGTGTTGAGGATTGAGACACAGACCCATGATATACCTAGGCAGTAATAGTGTGTTGAGGATTGAGCCACAGACCCATGATATACCTAGGCAGTAATAGTGTGTTGAGGATTGAGACACAGATCCATGATATGCCTAGGCAGTAATAGACCCATGATATTTAAGAGACTGGTTTGAACTCTGATGAACCCAAGTTTTGTTTCGATGTCCAGAGTTTACTCCCTGAGTTGTGTCGAGCTCTGAAATGATTTAGAAGGGAGTAAGGATACCAAATGAGTTGTAAATTGTAAAAAGTGGCTTCTCTTTCATCTGCAGAGAATCAAAACTAACATTTCCTCCTTGTAATTGAAATCCTGATACATTCAGTTCAGTGTCATGAAGTCTAACTCAACATTCTTGTTAATTTTAATAACTTCCATCTTTGTTTACGATTATTACTAATATTTTGAACAAAAAATTTTTAAAAAACTAAATATTGCTACACTATACTATGATAAATCTAACGTATTTCCTTAAGTAAAAAATATTTCCCTTGTTCTAGTGAGAGCTAACTTTCAAATCAAGATAAAAAATTATGCATAAAACAGAATAGTAAACTAAAAAACCACTAACAAAGAACTTTTAAAAATCTGAACAGACTGGTTAGTAAAAAAACCAAATTATTGACAATACAATGCTTATTGTATGCATATTGTAAGTATGATTATAATTTGGACTGATGTTAAACTAGATTTTTAAAAAGGAACATTAATTTTTAAAAAAATGTATATCTTATTAACCATTAGCTGTTAATTCTCTAGTAAAATCCACATTCGAGTTTTCTTGCCACAAACGCCCTTTTACCTATTTCCTCGACAGTTTGTTTTAGCCACATAATAATGTCTTGTACATTTGAGAAATTGTGTAATTAGCTGTATCAAATAATAATAATAATAATTCATAATTCATAATAATTATAATTGACCTGTTGTCACGGCGATCTGTTGTTCTCTGTTAAAAATACAAAAAAACAAAGAAAAACATTGTTGACATAACTTTTTTCTATATAAATGTATAAACTATTGAATTTTAAAAAAATGAAGAAACTTAGGATAGAAATGAAAGATGAAATAAGAGAGGAATTTGTGTGGTTTCCTACAAGCAAATTATTATTATTACTAAGAAATTAATATCTAATATCTAAACTCGTGTTCTTCCATTGAGGATTGATATAAATGCTACATATTTGTGTGATGGCATGCTGATATATCAGCTTCTCAGATTTTTCTTTTAAAAAATATACAAAATAACGCTTACAAATTCGTCTTTTTCAATATTAATGTCTACACCAATCTATGTGTCTTTTAATACTATCAAAAAATTAAAATGTTATTCAATAACTTATTATACACCTATACTTAATGTTTTCATAAAATAAGTATAAACAATGATTTAGAGATGTATAAATGCAATTAAAATGTATTATAAAAATTTACTAATTTTATGATCACATTAACATCACCTTCTGTTGTACAAATTTATCAATTTGTTTCATAGCCTTCATAACTACCCTTTATGCTAAAATTAAAATAGCACCCTTCATAACTACCCTTTATGCTAAAATTAAAATTTATTGAAGTACATTCTCAAGTCAAAGATTCTCCCACTGAAATAGTAATTATCCTCTGTTTTGCGTATATTTTGGTGTCTTACGAAGCCAAAGTTCACTTGAAAGTATGAAATAACAAGCAGAAATATCAGTATGCCTTTCATTATGGTTCGTCACATATCTGGTTGGGGTGCTGTAAATTGTGTATTTTTTTTATAAGGTAAAATGGAACCGATTCTATAATGTGGAAAAAAAACACAAATGCATGCTAAAAAATATTCACTCGTATATTAATTTTATTACTAATTTCTATTTTATTTAAATTATTGTTGTACAAAGAATTTCCATGAATTTGCCTTGTAAAAAATATAAAATGTCCTCTTTTTTTTTGTGTGATGTACTTTGTTCGTTACCAGCATGCGTATTGAAAGCACTTACATCAGATCTTGGTAAAAATAAATCTGTACCAACATGAAAATATTTTTGTTTTTTTAAATAAGCAACATTTGTTGAAAAATAAAAAAATGGGATGCTAAACAATGCATCATAAATATTGTATGTGCTTTTGTCGAAAATATGTTGGTATCATAAGTATAAAGTGTTAATAATTATTACAGACTGTAAACTTTTATTTGGTGAGTGGGACAAAAATAATAATAATTGTTGAATATTTTTGTTAGTTGGTCATTGTTTTTCTATCATTGCCCTGAGGTTCTGCCCCGTTTTGAGGTTTTACGGTTAATATTCTCAAGTTGGCGCAAGCGCCAACACGAGTGAAGGGTTCCTGCTCATGTTTTTTCAGTGCACTGTTATTTAATATTGTTTATGTGAGGCTGAAAAGAGGTTTGTCTGGAACTTGTACATTGAAGACTCATTCTAAGTTACAGTAATAACAAATATATCTCACCGTTCTCGTTATATGTCCACAATCTAAAAACTTGCTAAAACGAAATTTGTCATGTCACATATTTGTGAAACAACATTCTTTTTTCAGAATTTAAAAAAAAAATTAAAACCAAGTGTTTCTTCTATTGAAGTAAAGACTTCTAATAAAAGTGTAAAAAAAAAAAAAAAAAAA
>CABFWB010000712.1:83247-186191 GCA_902151455.1 Timema bartmani | reverse complement strand
AAAAAAAAAAAAAAAAAATCGCTCGCAGGTAAGTTTAAAACCAAAACACATTAATTTTTCTATCAAATTTTTATTTTGAATGAAAAATGATTTTATGTAAATTATGAGAAAACCAAATTTTGAAACAAATAGAATTCATTATAAACCAAAAATCTAACAAAAGATGAGTTACTAAAAAAAATCACAGTTTTGAGTACAGTAATAAAAAACCATGTTTGTAAAATTAGTAAATTGCTATTGTTTCTTATAATGAGTTTATCTCATAATTCGTATATCAGTATTCCGTACAATAACATTGTTGTAAATGGAAGAGATGAACGCACACAACATGGCTTGAGAACATAGTTCACACTGCTGCCACTGGACAAAGAGCTGCCTCTTGAAGATAGTCGATTATCACAGCTCAAGTGATCAACCTAGGGTTCATTCTATCAGAATATATCAGGAGGGAGGGTTAAATGCGCAACACAACTTTTTTAAAGAGGAAATCAAAATGGAGAAAAAGGAAATTGGTAAAGATTGATAGGACATAAGTGAAAAGATTAGGCTAAAATAAAGGACTAATACAATATAATTAAAACATGCCTACAGCTCTTTAAGGAAACAAATAATGATTGGTTCATTCATCGTTTGTAGCAGATTAACATTCTGGCAATATAGCCCAGTGGCTAGAATCGCAAATTTAAGGGCTGTTTTGAGTTTTTCCACTAAACAAAAACAGCCAGGAGTTCTTTACAGTTGTGCATGTTTGTCTTCACAATAACAGGGAAACATGTTACGAAACGACAAAGAGAGTAACATTGGCTAGTCCCCCGCTGTTATAAATAAGACAACATATTTCCTTCTCAGAGGTTAGGTCGACATGTTTCTGTTTATTAAAAACATAATTGTGAAACTTGCGAGGGGTCGACTCATTCAAAATGGTGATTAGTAAAGGGAGTCTCGCTAACAATACCTCGTTTATTTATTTGCACCGCATCTTACTACCCACTCAGATTGTCTGCATATGTAGTCTATTTATCACACTAGTGTTTTAGTAATGAGGTAGGTTCAATTCACTGAATGTGTACGTACCTGCATTTACATGGGGGGAGAGTTTAAAACTGCCCTGAGTACATGAGAGCGGGATTTGAACCCCCATTTCTTTGTCATCGGCAGTACAGTCTGTTTTAGTGACTCCTTGAATCATGCAACCATCAAAGCGGGTGATTTCAAGGTGAACCCAACTAATTAGGCCTACAATCAAATATTAGAAAAATAAATTATACATATTAATGAAAACAAATTAAAAATTGTCACCAAAAGGTTGTATTAAATTAAACATTTAAAGGAGGATAGAAGACAGAAAATTGTAGACCTCAAAGTTCACAATAAAACACACATTTATGTAATTTTCTGGGGACATCTACCGGTACCTCTAGCTGTGCTGCCGCAGTCCATTCTGGGTTTTATTCTCTTCTACTGTAGAACTGAAGAAAGGGACTGATGTACCCCATAAGTTATATAATTATGTGCTTTAATTATTTAATTATATATTATATTTTTAATTATTTAGCTATAAATTAATTATTCCATCCTCCTTTCAATGTTCAATTGAATATTAATTGAAACAAATGATTAAATAAAGCAGCCCAATGATTAAAATATATCAGACTTTTCAGGTAAAACTTTCACATATTATACCTTAAAAGAGAAAAATTTACCTTCTAATTGAGAGTGAGTGATATACTGTCCATACCTGGATAGGCTTTACACAATAGTTAACTAGACAAGCCGAGAATATTATTCTAGCGCAGCAGTTTAGTGCATATTGTCTTCAATGTAATGCAATAAGATTAGGAAATCACATGGGGTGATAAAAAAACAAGATAAGAGCATGTTCATAAACTGTGTCAACAATCTTTGTGGACATAAATGCACCAACGCAAGGATCCAAAGTTGGATCTAGGTGAGATCAAGGGTTTAAGAGTCCATCTCATTCCTCGGATAACACTTAACTTTAAACTTAAATATGATGTATCGTGGAACAGTTTTTTTTACCCTACCTTAAAAAAAACCACAGGGAAACGGCTAAATGATATTTTAAAAATCACGAATTTGGAAAATAACCATTTTAAAATAGTAAAAATCTAGTAGAATGATAATAATTTTACCGTTAACAGATTCAGAATGCAGGAGAAAGCACTTGGACATGTTATTTTTGGTTTGAGTGTCATATTGTGTCTAGTTACCCGTTTATCAGCCATGAGATGGAAATAGACCAGTAGATATTTACAGTTAGTAACATATCACCAAACTAAACCTCCTTCTTGAGTGATTTCCTGCAACTCGATTGCAATCTTCTTGTAAAGAATAACGACACAATGCTGCCATCTAGGAAACATCGACAGAACTGTCTTGCTTCTATGCAATCTCCATCGACCAGAAATAAGTTTACAAAGTCTTGCCGTTCAGCCTTGGGTAAGTGACACAATATTGTGACAATGTTGTTGGAACACCGTGAGGAGACAACACTGTGACAATGTTTGTTGTTGGATCACCGTGAGGAGACAACACTGTGACAATGTTTGTTGTTGGATCACAATTAATATCACTTGTAGATAATTAGTAAATTGTAATTGTGATAGAGAGATAGTTGAGGATAAGGTGGAATGACCGTGTGGGGAGAGTGGAGGAGAGGAAGACCAAGGGACGGAGGAGTGTAAGGAAGGAGAGGAGACAAGGGAGAGTGGAGGAGAGGAAGACCAAGGGACAGAGGAGTGTAAGGAAGGAGAGGAGACAAGGGAGAGGCTATGTTCCTGCCAGTGGATGGAAGATCTTCAAGATATTGGCCACCCTTGTTACAAGTGTTGCTATGTTGGCAAACTTTGCAGGAGTGGGGGGAGCCAGTCCAAATACACTTGCCTTGCTTGGTTCCTTTGTTATGCAACACATACTATAATAATGTTTATCAATAGTAATTAGTAACTATTCTACAAACAGCCCATGGAAGAATTACAATGTCTGGTCAACCCCTTCATAACCTGATGTCCGTGGGTTCAAACCCAGACGGACTTTTCTTGAGCGATAAGAATCCATAGCATAGCTTCCTTCAAATCGGTCGATTGTACCTTGTATAAGGTGTGTGAAAATAACTTTCCCAGCAAAATTGGTAGGCATTTTCACTCTCGCTCATAGAAATTCTAGTTTTCTGATACAGTCAGTCGGTTCAAAATGTGCATGTTAAATTCCTCAACTAAATAATAATAATAAAAATAATAGCGTACTATTTCCGAGAAGTGATTGGCAGATGTTCACTAAATAATGCCGATGCAGGTTTGCGAGTGAGTTGCTACTCAGGTCCAACTTGATAACAATACAAAATTATGAAAATATCCAAACTTCCTCATTCAATTACATAGACCTACCTAGTTTAAATTAGTTGAAGAATGACTCGCAGACAAAAGTATCGAGGCCAGGACAAGGTGTAAATGTTCAAAAAAACTAATTTAAATTGACTGAATGTTCATTTACTTAAGGAAACATCAATACCTGCTTCGATTTCCAACTTGTGAGTATGAAATTTTCATTCTAGCTTAGCCTTAGACTATAACAGTGAAACTAACATTAAATAAACAAATCTGGAAAATAATGTATGTAGCTCAAAAGGACTAATTAATATTTAATAGGTGTGGAAATACCAGGGCCGTGTCCGAATAGTCTTGAGGATCCTTTGAAGGGTCGAGTTATAGACTTGATGAATTCACACTCCACACGCACTTCTTATTGAAGACTGAATCAGTCAATCCGAAAGGCAAAGAGCCTTGTAACATCCTTGGACCATGGTGCTAATACCTACCAACGATCTTATAAACTTTGTCAAACACCATCTATCAGAACTAGTTAACACAAATAAATGGCCTACGGCATCTAATATTACCACCATTTTATTGTTTGTGTCCACTGTTTTCTTATTTTTTTAGGGAAATTTAAGGTATGCCAATTAACTATTTGCTAATTTTCGTGATAATAAATGGTAGACATGGATTTATTAACCAACTTATAATAAAATGTGTCCGCTTTAACACCCCAAATAATTTGAAATGGCCGGCAACATTAAGTCCTGAGCTCTATTAGATGAAAAGATAGTAATAAAACCGTTTCCAGTCAAACACCGCACCAAGGATGTGTCGACAACGTATTACTTCGATCCTAAGACTCGAGGGTGTGAGGGGTGCATCAATATCCTTGATGACCAATGGGACAGGTCTACATTTGGTCACGTGATGAGCAATGCAACTGAGAAGGATGTTTTTTTTAGAAACTTAACTCATTCTAACAACACTTTTAAAAATAACTAAAAGACACTCAAATTTTGATATGAATTTTATTAGTCCAGATTGTTTAATTTGGCTGTATTTTAACCTGTATTTTGCGAGGGGTGGTTGGGGTTGATTAAAATTGAAAGCATGATTGAAATAAATCTTAATTTATAGTTTAGGCCTATATTGTGTAATGTAGGTCTATTTGTAAATCATTAAAATTTCTAACAATTTGCTAGGATTTGGATTCGAGAATAAAATGTAGATTCGGAATTGACCCATCTCTAGAAATTACCTTAATTTATATAAATTGTGAAAATGTATTTCTTGGCAAATATAAAATAGTTTGGTCATGTCTGTTGGTCAATTTTAAGCTTGGTTAAAAAATGAAAATAGCCCAAATCATAATCCTCTTTACCTGTAAATATTGTATATCAATCCATCACCCACTATAAACATACCCTTTTATTAGTAATTAACATTTTAAAAATATCAATACATTTGCTTAATTTTATGATAATGAAAATTAATAAAAATAAAGAAAAAGAAAAAATGTGGGAGAATCCAGTTACTTTTTTAATTCAAAATTGAGTAAAACAATAATTCTAGTAATGAGCCTATGTCTTAGTAATACATGAAACACACTTGTAATTAATCCTACCTGAAAGGTGAGGTCAAATACATTTAAACTTATTTCTTCATTTCTTCACAATTCCTTCTTGTCATCACTTTCACACTCCAATATAGTTAATAATTTTTGGGAATACTCCTTTTTTATCATAAGAATATCATAAGAACACAGAAAAAAAATGTTTGCAGGCTGCAACTAAATAATTAGAACTTTTTTAAAAGTAACTGAAGCATGTTAAAATACAGTGTTGCCAGATGCTAGGTTGGAGACTTGAATAGATAGATAGATGAAAAATAAATAAAAGTATGGATTATCAAAAATTATATCTAGTATGTTTTAATTATATAATATATTATATGTAATATATTACATATAAATATAATATATACTTGTATATATTATATTACATATAAATATAATATATACTTGTATATAATATAGACCTATTACATATAAATATGATATAAACTGGTATGTAATATTTAACACATACATTATATATATAAGTATATATTCAAACATCTTAGCTCGGTCGGTAGCGTGTCTATCTGCTGAGCTAAGGGTCCCGGATTTGATTCCCAGCATGGTTGAAAAATTATCATAGATAAAAATATGGGTTTACCCTTTCACATTGATGGGTGGGGGACTGGATGTTGTGCCTGTCCTAGTCTCAAGTTATATTATTAGGCATACAAATCTGGGACAGGCCTAGCAAGCCGATAGTGGAAAATATATGGCTCGAATAAAAAACTGACCACAGGATGGAAACAATATTGTTATTTTTTTTGTAATTATGGAGGCAAAGAAGCTATATGAGCATGTGGGTAGAAAAATATGGAGGAGGCTGGAGAGAAAAGGGGAGTTGTAATAAGAGTGAAAAGCAAGTATGAGGATAGCCGGAGTTGTGTTTTGACGGAGAAGGGGTGTACAGAGTGGTCCCAAATAAAAAACTGAGTGAAGCAGGGGGTGTTATATTACCAATACCTTTTGTAATAGTAATGGAAATAAAAACTGGTTTATCTACATTTTTGTGGTTGGTATCAAAAAAATAATTGTTCATCTGTATTTTCAGAGGACCTGCTATGTGTTTTAAAGTTATATTTATAGGAAGTGTACCCGCATTTTTGTGGAGGGAGAGTTTGAAAAAAAAAACCACCCTCAGTACACCCGACTGAGATCCAAACCTTGATCTCCCCATCATCAGCAGTCTAGTGTACAGCGTGAGTATTGCCCTAGACCATGCAGCCACTGAAGCGAGTAAAAATAAATAGTTTTTAACTAGAGGAAAATGTTGTAGTCATCTAGTTTTCAACTATTTGCTCAAATTGATTGCTTAAAATTAAACTGAATGTTTGTATAGGGAAATAATTTTCAAATTAAATATAATTATAGAACACATTTATATATTACATTGTTGCAATTTTATAGACAATACTTTATTAATATATTTAAAGGTTTTTACAAAAATTGTTCATCTCATGTTGACAATCCCCAGAAGTCTGTTAAAGGCACCATTTCTCTTAGTGCGCTGTCTAGCGATACGTTTGAGGTTTAAATGGAGATATCAGGTGGATGAGTGCCCCTCCAAGGACAACTGATTTCAGTGCTTGCTATAACAATAACAAGCAAGCAGATAATATTATAAAGGTCAATAATTAATAGTCCATTAGCCTCTGAGCGAATACAAAATGTTTAAATAATATTATTAATATAGTAAAATTTGTAATGATCAGTCAAATAATGGATTTAAAAGGTGATATCTTTAAAAAGGCGGTATTGTTCAAAAGTGTGACATTTGGATTAGAATTTTTGATTAAATTATATCAAATTCGAACCTGGGACCTAGTCTTATTCAAATTTTCAAAGCTTCGCACAACCTAAGTAGAATATAAAAATCTGTTGATCTTTTAAATAAATTGCACAAACTTTCTAGTAAAAAAACAGACTTTTCTGTACTCACTTTACGGTCTTACGAAACTTATTTTTGTCTGAGCTGGTTGAAATTTTGCACTTTGACAAATCAAATCTCTTGATATATTTACAAATTTGATAGCTGTAGTGATTTATTATAATATACTATTGCACACACATTTCAGCTAGGAAATTTTTTTTTTTAAAAAAAAGCTTCACAAAATAATCCCTCCATTTGTGTTGAAAAATAAACTGTGTTTCTCTGTTATTTATCGACCTTAGTTACCTTTTCTTTAAGCAGGGATGATTAATTCTCTCTCTCTTTTTTTCAGACATATTGTACTCCTTCATTTCTTCTTTCTCCTCCTCTATTCATCCTTATCCCTCCATTCACTCTTGAAATAGACAGGACTGCAGATAATGGAGAAATCAGGGTTCGAATCCTGGTCGGGTGTACTGAGAGTGGTTTTTAATTTTAAAAAATTTACTCTCCACACAAATGCTGTTAGTTCAATCTTACTCATCTCTAACCCATTAAAGTAATTAGTCCCAGGTTTGATTTCTGAGAGGGTCAAACATTTATCATCGATAGTGTGTCGGCCGAGGGCCCTGTGTTTTAATATTAAGTTAGTTTGTAAGATGTGTGTTGATATTTAGATATCTCAGCAAGTAATATGACCTCCTTTGTCTGGCGCGACCAGTCACTCGCTTTAAATTTAACGTAGAGTTGTGCTATACTCGGAGCTACATAACTCAGATTCAATCCTGATGCGTGCACCCAGGTCACCTTATCGCCAGATGATATGTTGCCAGTCTCAGTCGCGTAGTGCTCTGCTGTCACGGTCTGGCGAGTAAATTGCTATCCCCCGATATCTCAATCACTGCTACTTTTGATATCGAGTCACTGGGAGGAGAGACAGTGACCAATCTGTGTTCCCTATTCCTCTTTGTAATTTAAATTAAGACATTTGTAGCCTCAGGTTAAGAATATGTACACTACAGACAAACTTCATGAAGGACTATATTCCCGTTAGTCCTTACCTGTTGTCAGTACAGGTCGGAGGAGAACCTGGCGTCTAGGTCGACTATGCCTGACATGGTTGATTTCCTCTTGCACTCGTTGACAAGTCGACTGAGCTCGGCGGCGCTGTAACCCATCAACTGCTTCAGGTCGCACACAAACTTGTAGACGAACCTCTTGCCGTGGACCTTGGATATCATGTGGCCGTCGTAGTAGTAGCGCAGTGCTCGACTCAGCTTCTCGTAGTTCATGGTCGGTTTGTTCTTCCTCTCCCCCCACAGTACCGCCACCATCTCGGGGTTGTTCAACTTGAACTCACCATGACCGCCAACCTAAACAACAGCCTTAAGTTTGATTTGTCTACAAAGCAGGAGATGAGGCAGTCCCACCCAAAGTAGACAGCAGAGGATTTGTTTGTTTGGCTAACGGACTGTACAAATAATAGGAACATTCAATTCAATTCATGAGGCTGACTAATTTTGTTTGTTAAGAAATTACTTTGGTGTTGTGGCATTTTTTTATATATTTTTTTATGTGCCTGTTCATCTTTATGTTTGTATGTCTGTTGTTTAATCTGTCTGCTTGTCTTTCTACCTGAACATTTATGTATTACTGTTTTTCTGTCTGTTTGTCTGTCTAATATTATATCTAATGTTTGTATGTCTGTCTTTATATACCAATGTTTGCTTGTCTTTATAACAAATTCTTTGTCTTTCTTTCTGTTCGTCTTGTGATAGATAAATACGATTCAATCCACGTGTCTTGTTGTGATTTTCCGACTACTTGAAACATGTCAGTGGCCGACATGTATGTCAGTGGCCGACATGTATGTCAGTGGCCGACATGTATGTCAGTTAAAATCATCCCAACGAGCCTCCCTCTGCCTAGCTAAGGGGGCAAATGAAACTAGAACGCACCCAGTGAATGATCTCTGTGTGGTCCTTGTCCGTCAACAACTCCAGGAGGAACTGCCACAACTGAATCTGTCCGTTGTTACCCGTGCGGTTCCCGCAAGGTGCTGGGGACTCCACGACATTCAGTGGGAGGCCCACCACTCGGGGCAGCTTGCTGGGGCGGCTGGGACGAATGGCTCGACCACAAAACTTAACAAAGGAACACACAAACCCATACATTTTTCAAAAGTTTACACTTCAATAGGCTATTTTTGTTTATCTTGCGTGTTTATAAACTTGGTGCACTTGAAAGAAAACATAGCCCCTTTATACATAACTTACAGCTCAATTGTGTTTACTAATGACCTGTAATGTATTGTGAAATAACCCTGTGTGCCCTAACAGCGCGTTACACGTGTGACAACTTGTGTAGGACACCTTGCTTGTTTTATCAAATCTTATCTAATAGTTAGTTAAAAAGTCACTAGAGCTGCATTGATATGTCAAGTCATGTAATCTTCAGCTGTCTCTTTTTATAGATATTGACCAATATCTATAAAATAATAATAATAATAATATGGTGAAAGGCTATCAATGTTGACCTCAAAAAAGTATTTACTATAAAGACGGTTCCTATGAAAGTTGGAGTGTAGTTAAGCATGTAGTGTCTAGATAGCAGCACGTATTAGATGCTGGGTGCAATATAGGCCCTATCCCCCACCTCTTCGATTTCCGCCGGCTCCTGCTGTTTCACATCCTGCTTCTGCACGACGGCGACGAAGTGGCACTTGCGCAGCAGTTCCAGGTGTGTCCAGAAGACATCGCCGGGATCGTGAGGGACAATCATCTGGAACTCTCCCAGGGACAACTGACAGAGCTCTGCCCCAGTCATGCTCCAATCAGTGAGACGCACCCCGACGAGGTTGAACTGTCTCACCGCCCATTGCAACCAGTGTCTGAGGAGGGGTACAATCAGACAATGTTATAACTACTGTTCGATTACTTGGCTACTATTTACAAATTCTAATTTACTGTTATTTAGTTTCAAGAAGGGTGAAGAATTTTAAACTTAAACTATCTTTTAGCTGAAATACCTCAATTCTTTTGGAAGGAGAAAGTTTATACTGTCTTTTTATTTGAGAGAGAACATATTTTTACAAAAACAAACTTTATCTTGTGATGTTATTAATTATATGACACCAAAAAAAATCAGCCATTAAATTTAATAATTGATTAAAATATTTTATCTGAATACACAGAGGACAACTTTGCGTGGAAATAATTGTCACTAAATGTTTAATAAGTTAATTTAATTAAATTTTAATAGACTTATAATGTTAGGTTAGGCTGAGTTGATTTTTTTAATTATAAACACATTGAATTTGCTATGAAAGAAGTGGTTGCTGTTTACTTTAGTGTCTCGTGACACCCTGAACAACAGACACCGTAGTCGTTGGCCCATGTTTTTTATTGGCTTACATTAATGATTGTATGAACTAAACTTTTAATATGTTTTTTTAACCAAATTGAGCAATTTTTTTTTTCCTTGTTTAATTCCAGCCCCAATACAACAAAGTTAACTTAAATGTACCTGACATGGGCCATTACCCATTGGTGTGGGTCAGACGGGATTTTCAGACGTTCCTGGTCTTTCTTGAACTGATTGTCTACTATCCACCGGATAACATTCTGCTTTTTGGGTTCGGGTGATTGTTTCTTAAGTTGAACTTCTTCGTATTGGTCGTAATGATTATCAGGGATATCTAAATATTCCTCTGCGGGTTTTAAAACGTCCACGATGTTTATCTTTTTTAATTCCCCTTCAGTTTTAATCTGAAGATTGATTTGCACAAGCCCTTCCCCTTGCACGCACTGATCGACTAAGTTCTTATGGGGCTCGAGTATTTGCGAATCCTGTAACCAAAACTCGTAGTCTGTCAATTTAACACACAAACGTTGTTCCAACAGAGACCGTAGTTTAGACAACGGCTCTTGGATATCCATGTGCTGCATCATTATATCATCGTCGCCGTTGCTGAAGAAGGCCTGCACCTCCTGAGTGAAAACTTCGTTGTCCCTACTATGTTCATCAACTGCTCCACACATTGACATAACATCCCCAGGGTTTTCAGTTAGCACAATATCACTGTCCGGTGATTCTTCTTCCTCCATAATTACCTCCTCTCCGATAGCGACATGTTCATTCGACACGTCGTCTGAATGGAATTCTTCTACCATACAATCTTCCTCCAGTCCTCCATCTGAAGTATCACCTCCAACGTCCTGAAACTGTGAACGCTCTATCTTGATTCCCCTCCCCAACATATCAATTTCGTCAGACTCCAAGAATACCTCCGAATCGTCTGATTCTAATAGTGAGTTGGATCTGTTTTTTATTTTAAAAACTAAAAAAGAACCAGGAGAAGACTGTTTGTTTTTCTCCATATTGAAACAACTAGAACGCCATTTTTATTTAACTCAGTGCTACCAAACGCAAGATTGAGTTGAAAGCATTGATCTCTATAATATAACTGGATGGACAAACACATACACATTGCCAAGGACCAAAACGTGACGCTCAAGTTTATCGTCTGCTACACTATTTAACGTCTGATACACTATTTAACGGTTTCTTTCAATGTTCTTATGCGAAAACATGTATCTGGTGAATAAAAGTGTATGTAGCTATCATCAATGTTGTTTACAGTCTGCCAAGACTACACTTATATTTAAAATTGGTATATTGGTTTGTATATTGGTTTCAGAAGCCATAGGCTATTATATTGAAAGTTCAATACATATAATAAATAAGGTATCTTAAAACTCGATTATATTGGTTTGAATGAGAAACTTTGTGTAGTTGCCATACACCAACCTATCCCTTAGGTTATAGGCTTGTATAAAGTATTATTATATTACCTTTTTTTTTTTAAGTTGGCTCATATCTTGTATATTGCTTTCAAAAACCATATTATGTTGAAAGTTCAATAACTATAATGAAACAAGTTGGCTGAAAACTGTATTATATTTGTTTGAATGACATACTTTGTATTGTCTTACGTTCAAATGATAATTTAGGTTATAGGCTTATAGGAAGTACGGTATCTACTAAACCCTGAATTTAGTAATAATCTCAATCTGTAATGATTTATTTCGTACCAGAATACTATCATGTATATTTTTTGGTAGGATAAACGTCCATTTAGAATGGAAGTAAAACTTTCCTTCTGGAAGGTATTTTATCCTAACTAAACACAACTAAAGGGTAGGATTCTGGTACGAAATAAAGCCTTACAAGCGAGCTTCCTTAAAAAAAAACCATCGTATATATTAGGCTACATGAACTTATTCAAAGAAAAAAACTAACCAGTTTCGAACTTTGATAGGCTCTTCAAAGCTTTTATTAACATATTTATTTCATTTAACTAATCATACATCGATGTATCTCATATATTCAATCAAATTAATGAACGATGTCAAAATGCCACATTGCCTTGTATTGGTGTAGGAGAGAAAGAGATACCAGAAAGTTTCTTTCTCTCTTACACAATGGTATGCAGACGTCAGCTTGAAGATTTCAGCCACAAATGTCCATTGAGTTATATTATAGAGATCAATGGTTGAAAGATAGTCCCTATTATAAAACAATACAAACTTTTATGAGCAAAATTTCCCGAAATGTATCCCTATTATATATTTTGCATTACATAAAAACTATTTAGGTACTCAAATCCCTACAACATTTATTTATTTACCCAATAAATAACATAAACAAATACAGATATAGAATATCTTTTCAAAAATATAATAATTTGTTTGACTAATTTCTCAAATATAATATACGGTGAAAGCTAACATAAAATAATATGACTATTAACTACACAAACAAACTGCTCTTGATTAAAACTTACTTTAGGCACTTAGTCCTGTTGTAGAATTTTATTGATATTTATGCTGCAGTTGCTTTAGAATAATAAACATTAGCGACAACAGCCTTCCAAACAAACTAGTTACTAGTTTATATTTCATCCACCTAAGCGCTCATTTCGTGGTACAATAACTACACAGGAAGTGTATTCTTCCATTTTATCTGTTAACATTGAAACACGTTTCCCCATCCATTTTTCTAGTAATCTATTTTAGGATAAAAGGTAAGCACTCTTTGATTTTGTTTATCTACTTCACTTAGATTTATAGATACCTAAAGGTATAAAATTAATATTTGTAACATTATACATTTTCACTTTATAATGCTTAAGATCTGAAGTCAATAATATCGGGAAACTATTTGCCCAATCCCAATGCCTAGCATGCGGACCACGCTATGTTTCCGAAACTTTAAGCAAAATATAGAAACCAATATTGTGTTGACTTAAAATTGTTTCCAGTTGATGACAATATGAGTTCTTTTAGGACCCTTTAATATTTTTGCTCGGTTTAATATGTTGTTTAAAAGTTCAATAAACTCATCAGGCTAACTTAGGCCGTGTCTGAATAGTCCGTCTAAGGGCCCTTGGGAGCCATGTGCACTTTAAAGTTGCAATGGCGTCGGCTGAAAGGCCGGAAGTGATTTTTATTGCTGTCTGAATTCTCTTAAAGTGTACAATTGCACCCCTTATGGCGCACTTTACTAAGGGGCACATACGACTTGCCCTTTATCGCGCACTTTAGTTAAATTAGCTTTTTATATTGAATGAAAGTAATATATATTTTGTGTAAATGGAATAAAACATTCACATAATGTTAAATAAAACTAGTATGGTTTGTTCTTTGTTTATATACATGAAGTTAAACGGTTAAATTTCTCTATCTAATGTGAAAATCTCGCTCAAAAGGAACTTTATTTACGAGTTAAAAGATCTTCAGTAAAATTTGTTTGAGAATAATACTTTACATATATAAGTAAATTAATTAGGGCAATATATATTTATATAATATACGTATATATTTAACAATTTCTCTACACATGCAAAAATGTTTGACATGCTCTTTGTGGTATCCCTGCGTACATCGCGCTCCTTTTGGCGCGTAGCTTTAATTTCTTTGTTTATTCAGCATTTACTCATTCCGGAGAAATGTTTAAAAACAAGAGATCAACATGTAAATTAAGTAATTTATTTTTGAATTCCTATAGGCCTATGTATTTATCTGGCAATATTTTTACATGCTTTAAAACAACTTGATATTAATGTAAGTTAGGCCTAGTTTGTCAGCTTCCCAAAAATTTTAAAGTTTATAAAACTGGGATAGGATTGACTATTTTTGGCGCACGTTTTCCAAATACGTTTTTTAACAATAACATAATAAAGGGGTTAAATAAATAAAAACCATAGCTTAACCTCATTTTACTTTTGTCTACTTTTGATTATAATGCTCTTTTTTTATTATGATTATTATTAAATATCATCAACGGTATACAATTGATTTTATTCTTTACAGGGGAAGTAGAACAAATCTTAAGGTTCGTAGAATTAAGGAAGATAAATGATAAATATGAATTTGCGCCTTAAAAAAATGTCACCATTGACAAAACACTATCAAAATTCATTATCGTTGCCATGGAAACGCATGTTTCAGAATTAGCCACCAGATGGCTCTAGCTGTACATTGATGTCCGAAAACTATCATGCACCCTATGTACTTAGGGGCGCCAGAAACTTGATTTATTAAAGTGCGCAGTAAAGTGCACAAGTGCTTAGGGGACAAACTATTCAGACACGGCCTTAATCTTTCTAGGATGAGGCAATACTAATATAGCAATAAAATAATATTTTGATACAAAAAATAATTCTATATTTGGGATTTGGGATCGACGATGTCCTTGGACAAAGAATTAGGCTATACCTCTTGATTTCAATTGTTATAAAATTATAAATTATATTCTGAAAGAAAGTAATTTCAGCTGATTTATAATAAACCTGTGCAGGTTTACTTTGTGTGGTAAGCATTAATTAAAAGATTCTCTACTGAATATTTAGGGGTTAAATGTAAGAAAAGGGGCTGACCAATAACTTTGTTCCAAATAAAGACAATGTTATAGCCTCAAAGGCTGATCATTGTGGTGATATTTATTCTAAAGTAATGAAATGTCTAAATGTGTTGTTTCAAGATGGCGCCTCGCTACGAGATGAGTGTTGGTCTCCACAAGGGACATAGGACCACCAAGATCCGTGTGAGCAAGAGTAAGACTGTGCGCGACAGGAGGCATACCATCAGACCGTCCAGGCTCAAGGGCGTAAGTTGATCTAACTTATCACATTCAACACTAATGACCTTGGTCAGAGTCAAACCCATTTCGGTGGCCATGGCGCTATTCTCGCTATAGACTAGACTGTCGATAACGAGGAGATATAGCTTCAAATCTCGGCCGGGTGTACTGAGGGTGGTTTTTTAATAATGGTTTTCCATTCTCCTTATATGTAAATGCGTGTTCGTGTCAACCTTCCTAACCCCACCAGTGTAATTACTACATAAGTGTAGCCTATAACCTGAACAGGTAGTAAAAGGCAGTGCTAAATAAATATATATATAGGCCTATATCTGTCATGGGCATTGCGGAATTTTTTCATTTAAAAGTTTTCTGTTTAAATTCTTCTATTTAACTAACTATACGGTGTCTACTGAAGTGTTAATTTATTTATTTATTTTGGGTAAAGTGTTGTTACAAAAGCAATGAAAATACTAAACTTCACGTTCTCTTCGCTCCACCTTAAATACTGTATCACTGTAGTCCACTCCAAACCTCTCTTACCAATTTTTATTAAAGTGTAGTGAATTGAGAGATTCCAATTTGTGAATAATCACTAGAGTTGAAGTTGTTCACCGAAGTGTTTATTGGTTTAGATCCAAACGAAGCACACCAAGTTTGTGCGTGATCTGGTGCGAGAGGTGTGTGGACACGCCCCTTACGAGAAGAGAGCCATGGAGTTGCTCAAAGTGTCCAAGGACAAGAGGGCGCTCAAGTTCCTCAAGAGGAGGGTAAGTGTGCATTTCAATTAGATGTATCACAATTACTATGTTTCCTTTTCTCAAAATTGCCAGTTTAATTATTTTGCCACCCACCTCGGTGGCGTAGTCTGCTAATGCGCTAGTCGTGTTGAGTTAGACTGCCGAGGACAGGGGGGGATCGAGGTTCGAATCTTGGGTCAGGTGAACTGTGGGTGGTTTTTCCTGACAGAACTTTCATTCACTGGAATTTAAGTGATAAGGATCGAGGTTGTCTGAAAATCATGATATTATTTCGATTCTTGACTCTTCCCAGCCATTAATTGTTGTAAAATTGTAAGCCCAATATCAACAACAAATTTGTCAACGAGAATTGAACTTAAAAAACAGATGCAAAAGTCTTTAACACAAAATTGTAAAATTTTGTTTTAGTATTAATAGTCGTAACTTTCATCGACTCGTGTTCCTACATAGAGTAGAATCTCTCTAAACAAACCTTGGTGTTGCAGTTGGGGACGCACATTCGCGCCAAGAGGAAGCGTGAGGAGCTCAGCAACATCCTCACTCAGATGAGGAAGGCCCAAGCACAGGCCAAGTAATCCTTGTACTCGTGATACAATAAAGTGTTACTCTCAACCGTCTTGTGATTATTATACTTTAATACCTTCAACCCTAACTATTTGTATTGGTGATGGAAATGATCACGAATAAAGTGGCAAGGAAACTGGTTGAGAAGAAAATGAAAGCGATGCTGTTTACCGATGGAGAGGGGGTTGGTATTAACTGGCAAAAGACAGTTGAGTTATCATGTGCAGAAGTTTACGTAAAGCTTTCTTCTGACCGACTAAAGAACAAACCTTATGGAAAATAATCTGGTCACAATGGTAATGTTTTCTTTTGAGGGTTAATTTGGTTGATATAAGAATAGTTTATATTTCTCCAATGTAAGTAACTGTAAAATGGAATAAATACTCATTTTAGAACAAGTCCAGAATTCAGTAGCACTGCTACACTAAAACTAAATGTCAGTGCGTCTCACTGTATGCTCTTAACCTAATGTTGGTTCATAATATAAATGGGTGTGTTAGAAAGTGATATCATATTCTAGCCTTCAGCCATGATTGACTCGTAGCAACATAAATATTAACATAGTTTTGGGCATAAATTAACTGCACCTTTTGCGTTCCTCTACTAATAGTGTCTTGGTGCGAAATTGTGTCAAGCAAACACAAAAAATGTTGAGTTGTTATAATCTTAGAGTAAACCTGAGTGAAATTTGATTTTTATTACATAAAATATATACTGTACAAATAAATACAACAATATTTATATTACAAAACCTAAAAGGTTGTCACGACATGAACACAAATAATCATAGAGTGTGTGAATTTAACCAGCCCTTAATATTAAAATGTTAACCACTGCTGTGTTCCTATCGACAAATCACATTAATGGAAACCCCTATTTCACCTTACAGAGGGGCTAGATTTAATAATCAAACATTACATTCAAATGAGTAAAGTCATAAAGAACAGGACAACGGCTGTAGATGGTCCTGATTTCTTAAACTGTAGTAATGATGGCAATTATAGGGCTTGTGATTTTAGATACATTTAACAAATTATAACAGGTAATTTAAATGTTTTAAGACTTTTTTCCATGTGAACATAGATTTGTGATTATAAACCATAACAAAATGTGTTTTTTTATATTCCTAATGGCAAAGCTTTGTAGTGGTTGAAACAGAAATTTTACGTGCATATTTAAGTCTAATCTTAGTACGACTATATAGATTTGTAAAAATATTGTAATTGGTTGGAACTAAATTTAAATACCGCCGTCACCCAGGTAAGTCCAACTTCTAAGGTAAAAATTGTGTTAGGTTTAGAGTTTGGAACAAGTTATTTTTTTAACATTGACATTATTACTAATAGCAATGAATTGGTAAACAAGTGACTCGCAGAACATATCGATGGAATATGTGAGTCGCATCAGCAAGCACGCACAGTGAATTTTCAAGTTCATCAAGGCATGTGACAACAGTTCAGTGGTTTCCCTATCTTCACCCAAATGTAGGTACATTTATTCCAGTATCTACCTTTCTCAAGACAACTCTAAAGTCATTGCACCATCTCTTGTCCTTGTAACAAACACTGGGAGTGTGCGAGGAACTTGCAACGTAAACACACAAGAAACACTTTTCAGGATACAAAGAGAGATAAATTAACTTATCAATGTTTGTTTTTAAACTTTCATCAGTTTCAAAGCCGCTATCACATCTCATTTGGAATAGTCGCTCATTTTTCCTGAAAATAAATATGAGAAAACCATAGTTAGGTCATGCTGCCACTATTTTAGAAAGGAATGAACCTTTTTTGATAGGTACATGAGCTAGCATATGAATATATTAAAATAGTTTAACTAAGTCATGTGATATGCAGTTGTCAAATTTGAAATGTGTTATCAATATGTAATAAAGTAAAATGTTTACCGCCCCCTCAAAAAAGCACAACAATTCTACAGACCAACCTTAAATAATTATTACTCCCCTCTGCAAAACTTCTAAGAAAGTTGGTAGAAGAGAAAAATAAATTGTAAATGTTAGTACAAATAAAAGGTGGAGCATTATAATCGATGACAAGACACTCATCCCAGAAACCTATAAAGGTCATGATTGCTCTTCTTTCTACCACCGTCATTCTCCCTGTGTGTTAGTCCACCGTAGCGCTCTAAGGAGCCATGACTTTCCACCTCAGTCATCTCCCTGTGTGTTAGTCCATCGTAGCGCTCTAAGGAGCCATGACTTTCCACCTCAGTCATCTCCCTGTGTGTTAGTCCACCGTAGCGCTCTAAGGAGCCATGACTTTCCACCTCAGTCATCTCCCTGTGTGTTAGTCCACCGTAGCGCTCTAAGGAGCCATGACTTTCCACCTCAGTCATCTCCCTGTGTGTTAGTCCACCGTAGCGCTCTTAGGACAATGCCGCAAGAAGGCAACCAACCTTTCAATCCTTAATGTCCTAGCGTTTAATACATGGATGTTTAACTAGAAGTTTTAGCAACTACTAAATAAATCATGAATGGAGTATTTACAGTTTGTAGTCCATTGAACGGACGGGCCCCTAAAATCCTTAAGATAGTTGAGGATTCAAAACTATTTTTTTCCTTCCGATTTCAATATAAACTATATTTTAGATTTGTTACTAGAGGTTTAGCTCAAACTGGTTGTAGGAAATACTTAATAACCAGACCCCAGACCATTGATTTATCACTGAATTTGAACCAAATCTGAATAGTTAAAAACAAAATGTAAAAGTTGTTGTCAAAGGTCCCCACCCACCGCTCATATATTCCTCATGCGGACATGTCTCCTGATGACTCCTTGAGTGGCGGCTGTCACCTCCTCCAGGAAACTAGTCGAGTTGTGAACACAAGTCCCTCCAAGCACAATTTGAACACCGATATTGTTCTTGTTCAGTTGATGAACGGTAAGCGACTCTTCATACGTCGTCCCTCCGACCATGAACACTAAGATTTCCTGGGGCCTGGGAAAACCAAATAAAACTAATTTACCAGTGGAGATAAACACTGATTTACATCAACTACAATTAATGACGACAACAGAGGGTGTAAAGAACTTGCTTTTAATAGAATATTCGTTTTAAGGATGTCATGATTCTGATTTTAAAAATGTTTTTTAACTTTGGCAGTTGGATTTGAGTTTCCTCAACATTTAAAATACATTTATTTTCCACGCATTCAACTTCGCTTTAAAAAAATATATATATTAGTTATAATATATGGGTCAAATTTAGGGTCTGCGATGCTTCGATAATATCGATATCGCTTCAAATTTTATATTTGATTTGATAACTTTAATCAAACTAAACTTTAAAAAAAAGTTTTAAGAGCTGTTGTAAATCCCAGAGTTTGCTCAAAATAGGTTATTATATTTTTAATAACAATTCTTGTAAGGTTATGTAAATGTTTATTATTTATTATTATAATGACTGGAAAATAAGCTTCACTTTTTCCAAAAAACGGCGTTTATAAGACCTCAGTGAAGCCTATAATCGCACCCTTGGATAATGTGTAACAAATGTGTTTACTTTGAAGATTGAGCATATTATATATATATATAATAGTTTATTATCACAACTCTTTACTGCTTAGCTTTGACAAGGTGAACTATTGTTGCACGAACATCTACATTTATACATGGTAACAAAGCCCTAAGGTCCAAAATATTGTTTTTATAATGTATAACACTTTTTATTTAACATCACAATTTTGGCATATTTAATTAGAATATGATTTGATTTGAACTAAAAAAAACATGTTTATTTGACTAACTATTTCCCCACAAATCAAGTGTGTGATGAAGTGAACTTACCTCCTTGTCAAGTGTCCTCCGCCCAGATAAGGGAACAAGGTGTCTTTCAACTTGCCCTTGATCAAATCCTCCAAGGTCTCTTTGAGTAGCGGGTTGTGTTGCGTGTAGACATTCTCCACGCCAGACAAACCCTGAACAACATGACAAGGAGAGTTGTCTGGAGGGATAATATAATAACACAAGACATTCTACTAAAGTGACCCGGCCACAGGCTGGAAACTGTGTGAATACCTAGACAATATAACCAAACAAGCGCTCGATTATTATCTATGCGGCCACTGCACATATCTCGGTGAGTACACTTATTTTCACAAGCGCAAGAAACACCTACAGAGTATAACTTTGAAAATGTTCTATCGGAAGTTTAGTCCTATATTTACCTTGAATATGTTCTTGGTGATATTGACGGCATCTTGTATTCCAAACAAATCACTCTGTCTTGCATGGGTTCCTCCGTACTCCAGGACATTTACCACAGCCTGATCACAAACAACACTTTTAAAAACGGGAACCTTGAGATCTTGAAGATATTTGAGAAATTATCGAATTACAGATTTCAAAAGAACCATGTTATTTTTAAAATTTCGAATCAGAATTTGTTTTTAAGCACTTGTAACGCTTATTTCCGGTCTAGCCCAACATAATTATATGACAAACTTAACAACCACATCCCAGATGATTAATTTATCACTTAACTGTATGTATGAATGTATTAATGAATAAATTATTACAATAAATATTTACGTTTTTTTTAGCACCGCGTCTTACTAACCAATCAGGTTATACACTTACATTTAGTTACTATTTCTATTTTCTAGGGCCCAACTCGTTGTCCCTTGTCGACATAATACCAACACGTACATTACCTTTGTCAAGTTTTCAGGTATGTTCTTCTTCTTGAGCACTTCTACCAACCCTACAATGTCGTTGTTGGTATGTTTCTCATAACGCAAGGCGTACAACATTACCAACCTAGCGGCATCAAAGTCCCGCAGCTTGCCAGTGTCAAGCAGACGACGTATCCTCTGGAAGAAAGCATCAATGAGTTCATTCTAAAGTGAACAGCCTAATTTTGTACAAAAGGTGAATAAACACGGCATTACCACATGAATGTTGCCGATGATGGGGAGGCCGTGGTTCAATCCCAGTAGGGTATACTGAGGGTGGTTTCTCCTCCCTCCATGCTCAACCCTAATTAGTACATAAAGTTTAATTGCCCATTTGATTTACCTACAACTTATACTGATTTAAGGACTCAAAATGATAAAGATGAATTTTAAGGAAATGTAGCAGCATTTGCCTGTAGAAAATATGTAAGAAATCACAATGTGGAGAATAATATAATATTTGAGTGCAAATAGCTGAGAAGGCGGGTTCCCCAGTTAACATCTCGTGTCTTGGAGCTAATTCTACCGGTCCTATATACTCACCTGCAGTTGTAGCGTGTGTTCACTTTGACAAGACAACCCTTGCCGGTCCTATAGACTCACCTGCAGTTGTAGCGTGTGTTCGTTCTGACAAGACAACATATGCCGGTCCTATATACTCACCTGCAGTTGTAGCGTGTGTTCACTCTGACAAGACAACCCTGCCGGTCCTATAGACTCACCTGCAGTTGTAGCGTGTGTTTGCTCTGACAAGACAACCCTGCCGGTCCTATATACTCACCTGCAGTTGTAGCGTGTGTTCGTTCTGACAGGCCAACATCTGCTCCAGTTCCGACACCTCCAGGAGGTTATATCTGCTGACCAATGAAGAGAGTTCCCCCACCACCGTCACATGCTTCGCCACCGTCCCAGACATTTTCTGTAACAAAACACAATTAAAGATGCTTCTAGGAGATGTGTGGTAGTCTTCATTGCTCCACAAACAGAAATATGACATGATCTCTAAATAAACCGTTTCTTCACAATAGTAATTGTATAATTTCAATTAGTCAAGTAGCAATTTCTGTTCGTCTCAATTCTGAATCTTCAATTTTAACAACAATTTTTTGTTTCCTTAACATTTACTATTTCATTCTCTTTCAATGCAGCCAACCTCCCAATAATAAATGTTATTTATTTATACTATATAGGTCTGGTGTATTTGCAACAACAAAAAGTGTAATTAGTAAAAAATATAATTGAAAATGGGTAAGTTTGATGTGTGCAAAGTAGTACAAGATTTACCTTGAATTGTGGATAGGTTTCTACAAAGTTCTTCATGTCAGAAATACTCTCCACTTTTTT
The DNA here is from genome assembly GCA_902151455.1 of Timema bartmani. Taxonomy (NCBI): domain Eukaryota; kingdom Metazoa; phylum Arthropoda; class Insecta; order Phasmatodea; family Timematidae; genus Timema; species Timema bartmani. The sequence goes on along the minus strand of CABFWB010000712.1, from coordinate 163,867 downwards.
ATGATTCTTCGCTTTCTTTTGAAACTCCTCCATCAGATCTTTAATGGTCTGACCAATCTCGCCAAAATTTAGGTATAAATTCTGAAAATAAAATATTAATTCTTGGTGAGCGTATGAGACTGATGTTCTTCACAACTTACACTCACTGATGTAAGGACGTATTTCAGTTGCACTCGAATGAGGAGGGGATACAAACATCAGATGTTGGACATTCTAACCACTTATCCAACACCACCGGTCAACTCATAGTGGTTATTTAACTATATAAACTTATAGAGAGAAAATATTTGTGCTAAATGGCTGTATTAGGTAAAACATTGAAAGGAAACTGTACGCTTCAAAGTTCACAACTAAATTTGAGGCGTAGTTTCTGATAAGTGTGTAGGCCTTGATCTTCTATCTTCCTTTTAATCTATAAGTTCATACAAACTTATTTAAAGGAACCACTTTTCACTTGTTGTATGTGAAATAAGGATAGAAACATAAATAAGAAACTAACACAACTTAGCTTCTACACTGCTGCCACTGTACAAAGAAGATAATGGTTGCCTCCTTAAGAAAATCAATCATTACCACCCAATCCTTTTAGCCAGGTTTCACTCTATCGGAACTCGTCAAGAGGGAGACGCTTTGTCAGCTCACGCTCCCCACTGATGAGTTCCGATAATAAAACCTCGGTCAAAGGCTTTGGCGGTAATGATCGGTTTTCTTTGAGAGAATACCATTACCTCTTCGTCCAATGGCGACTACACATCAAACCATCCACCGGAACAACTTCTGTCTTAGTGTATGTACCACTTGTTGTCGAGTGTGGATAGTTCTGACTCACATTAGCGTAGAACTGGTCTTGCTCGGCGGACAACACCACTTCCTTGAGGTCCTTGGACACTCCTGTCACCTCAGAGAGGTTCACTCGGTTGTTGGTGATGGTGAGTAGCTCATGCACCATGGCTTGGTAGGTCCACTGCAACAGCAACCCATCTTCAACTTGAAATACTCTCACTTGTATAATAACAACTTTATATTTACACAAACATTAATACGTAATACACTATTTCTCCCCATTAAAGTGCCTCTAAAAATGGGATGCATCTTAGAATCGAAGAAACACGGTAGCATAAATGGTTTTTAATAACATGGATAAAAATTCATACAAAATATTAGTGTGAAAATACAGAGTTTAATTTTTGTAAACACGAAAGCATGAATGTCCATTCTTAACACTTCATTATCTAATGCAGACGTCTTAGTTTCATCGGTGCGCCATCTTTGTTTAAGTAAAGGCAGCCTTCTACATGTTCTCATCTTAAAATCATTTTTATACTAACTACAAAAGTTACTTCTAAAAGAAAAGAAACATCCACAGGTAGTTTTCCTAGCCAAAATTTAATAAGTTTAAATACACTAAATTACATCATGAATTAACATATATAAAAATAGAAATTATAAAACCACGAGTGTATGCATCCAGGGATACAGTAGACGAACATAAAATCATTCACCCCCAGTGGAGCAGGCCAGAATTCAGACCCCAATCTTCGCGACACCGACAAAAGACAAGATGAGATCGATGCCGACCAACGCAGGTCAGGTTAAGTTTTGAGACTAACTAGATGTCACTTACCAATTATCCAGCCTCAAGTGTTGGTTGCACTGTACCTGATTGAGTAGAGGTGTAACAGGGTCGTCCCTGCGATCCACAATAAGCAACACTGGGGACACTTCCGTCTGTCTAAAGTCAAACAGGGCCGCCTCCTTTGACAAAACTTCCTACAATAATACCATTCACATTCAGTTGCCTACAATTTACACCAATAATCAAACTGGAATAAAATTAAAATATAGGTAAAATGGACAGTAGCCTATTTGTTTTATATAAAAAAAAGTGATTTAGCATTAATGTTAAAAGAAGATGAGACTAACCCTGACTCGTTCGGCCAGCCTCTTGGCCATCTCGGATGAGGCCTGGTACCGGATGAACGGGTGTTTCTTGAGGGACAGCAAGACCGCCGTGATGCCTTGGACACAGCGCTGCAGGTGAGCATGGTCCCAGGTCATGCCTGGAAGTTTTGTTTCCAGTCACACTAGAGTTGCGGGAACTCGGAGGAGGGGATTACACCTTTAGCACTCCTTAATGAGTACAACTTGACAGGCCTTAAGAGCAAGAGTTCGACCTTGACTGACCACTCTGCCAGTAGTCACCACCAACGACAGATAATCCACTTCGGTGGTCGAATGGTCAAAGGTGTCACTCTCGCAATAGACTTGACTGCTGATAGCGAGGAGATTGGGGTTCAAATCTCGGTGGTTAGGTTTACTGACTGAGGGGGGTTTTCCCCCTTGTTTAACCACTCTCCCGCCATGCAAATGCAAATACACTTCCTCGTTCATAATGTAGTCTGTGTACCTTGGGCACATCCTGTTATGTTGAGGGAGAAGTGGTGTGGGCCGACAGCCAGGTAGTCTCCGTAGAACTCCTGAACCTCACGCACCACCTCCTGCTCGTCGCATTCGGCCAGAGTCTTTATGTCGGCCTTCGCGATGATGTTGCTGAAATCTACGGGCACACAACGACCTGATTCATATCGCTGTGTATACCATCAATTGGGGCAACAACAAAACACTTTTTACTGTCACGAGTTTTTGTTTCTTTGTTTTTGTAATTTATATTTAACACAAGTTATTAACAATGAAGTTTTCTAACATGTAGAGATGTGGAGGTAAATTTAGGATAAAATGTACCCCCACTAGTCCAGAAAGAGGATAGTAATATTAGATCCAGCCAGAGCTCAAACGCCGACCTCACCAACAACAAAATGAGGCAATTCAGAATAACTTTTTATAAACATCCCCTATGCACTAATAAAGTGTCCTGTTATCTTTAAATAGATTATTTGTACTTGAAAGCATGTTTTATATGTTACAGACAAAGGCAGCAAACTAAAGCAGATTTTTACCAAAATGGGACACAAATAAGAAACAAAATTAGATTACTTAGAAGAGTTCCCATGTAGTTTCAATTGTACAAACGTGCATCGGTGGTTGCGCGGTCTAACACACCACTCACGTGTTAGATCAGATTGCTCATGATGGGGCAGTTCAAGTTTGAGGGTAGTTTTCTATAAATGGTTTTACACTCTCCCTTCAAGCAAATGTAGGTACATTTTCTCTCAAATCTACCTTTCTTGTCCCTATTCCCTTAGTGTGGGTACAGCCTGAGCGGCTACTAAATCACCGAGGGCTAGTACTCACAAATGTAGTAGACGCCGTATCGAGGATATCTCAGCTCCCTCGACAACAGAGCTATGTTATCTTTGGTTGGACGAACAAAGGCGATGCATTTGAGATGTTTCATTGGTTCTTGTTGTCCGCCAGAATCTATACGTTCAAAGAGATAAACTTCCCTCTGGAGAATCTCCGACTGACCGTACACCATGCTCACAATACTCGTCTGTGAAGGACATCAGAGGAGCGCATAAACCTCTTGGATTAAAACATGAATAGGCCACTACAGAAACATGTAAAAGTGTGTGGCTTAAATATTTAATAAATAAAACTCACTATCAGATTTTACATTGGGTCTCCATTTCAAGTTCCAGTTGTGCGTATATTTTTATATTAAATTGTAACTAATGAAAATAATTCTTCATTAAAACAGAATAAGTTATTAACTAAGGCTTATAGTACGGTAAAACAGGCCTACTAACAAACAATCAAGCCCCCTTAAAATATGAAACACATTTCAAATGATGAATTGATTAACTTTTGCAAACATAACAGCATAATCAACCAGTAGGGCTTAGCCCACTGTTCTTTCCAGAGCCTTTTGACTGGGCCTGGCCGATTTTACTGACCACTCAGCTAAAATCAATGTTTGTTGCAGAACTCATCAAATATTGCAAAGTATTCTACTGCACCCGCCCGGCTATTTAATGTCACCCAATTGGAAAACATTTCTGGTTCGTTCAGTTAAATACACTGTGAACTATAGTTTTAACTAGAATTAGGTACTCTTTATAAATTTATCACGCCACCACTTTAGGCGATTGGGTAGGCTTAGCGATTACGCCTAATATCCTTGTTCGATTTCCAGCAGGACCTAAAATGTATCATTGTGAAATTAAGTTTATCCCTTTTCAATTGGTAAATTAACATGCCAGGGTAGAGTTTTGTTTAGTATGGAATTCATTAGAGCCTCTCTTACAGTCATCAAAATGACACTATAGGGAATTAACATGAAACACATGACTTAATAAATCTGAGTGTCTTACAGGGGGCACCCCTTTTATTTATTTTCTTGACACTCACCGTATGCTTGTCCATCAACAAAACTTTCATACCAGGTCCACTTTCTTCAGTCATTTTTGTGACATACATTTTTACGGCTGTTACAACATTCATGTTTTAATTTTGATATTAACAAGTAGAACGACAAATATTTTTTAAGGGTATCGACTATTGAGTGTTTTTAATAAACACTTTTTTGACATACAGAATAGCCACACCAAAATTGACATTCCCACCTACTTTATCCAGCAACGATTTTAATAGTTTATTTAATGTTTGTATTTAAGTAAAATAAAAAACCAAGCATACAATTTTAAGATATCTAAAAAAGAATGTATATTTATTAATCATTACTTATAACTTAATAATATCTTATTGCCAGGATAGATAATGATTAGGTATGGAGAGAATTTTATAATTAAGTCTAGGTAAAAAATTTATTAGAAACCAGGTTTTAATGTAAACATTTGACTGACGTGTTATGCCGATGTGGCAGTGTCAGCTTTATGTAGTTATTTGATGAACTAAAACAAAAAATTTCATAATATTATCAAAGAGAAAATGTTGACAAAGTTTGAAACAAAGTCTGCTCGAGTTAAGGGTTTGTCTTTTCATCCCAAGCGACCGTGGGTTCTGTCTAGCTTGCACAATGGGGTCATCCAGTTATGGGACTATCGGATGTGCACTTTACTAGACAAATTTGATGAACACGATGGGCCAGTGAGAGGGATTTGCTTCCATAGCCAGCAGCCCTTGTTCGTATCTGGTGGAGACGACTATAAAATAAAGGTATGGAATTACAAACAACGCCGCTGTATCTTTACTCTTCTTGGTCACTTAGATTACATTCGCACGACAATGTTCCACCACGATTACCCCTGGATTCTTAGTGCGTCAGACGACCAGACTATCCGCATCTGGAACTGGCAGAGCAGAACGTGCATCTGCGTGCTGACAGGCCACAACCACTACGTCATGTGTGCTCAGTTCCATCCCACAGACGACATAGTCGTGTCTGCTTCTCTCGACCAAACAGTCAGGGTTTGGGACATATCTGGGCTGCGTAAAAAGAACGTTGCTCCCGGACCTGGGGGTTTGGACGATCACTTGAAAAACCCCAACGCTACGGATTTGTTCGGACAAGCGGACGCCGTAGTGAAACATGTTTTAGAAGGGCACGACCGGGGTGTGAACTGGGCGTGCTTCCACCCGACCTTACCTCTGATAGTGTCTGGAGCAGATGACCGTCAGATCAAGCTGTGGAGGATGAATGAAGCCAAGGCGTGGGAAGTGGATACCTGCCGTGGTCACTACAACAATGTGTCGTGTGTCCTGTTTCATCCTCGTCAGGAACTGATCCTGTCCAACTCTGAAGACAAGAGCATCAGAGTATGGGACATGACAAAACGTTCCAGTCTCAACACGTTCAGGCGAGAACACGAGAGGTTCTGGGTCCTCGCATCGCACCCCTCTCTAAACCTGTTTGCCGCGGGACATGATTCCGGCATGATTATATTTAAACTAGAAAGGGAGCGGCCAGCTTATTCTGTTCATGGGAACTTGTTGTTCTATGTAAAAGATCGTTTCCTGAGAAAACTTGACTTCACCACTTCAAAAGACACGGCGGTGATGCAATTACGCGGCGGTGGCCGCACGGGGATCCCTGTCTATAGCATGTCCTACAACCCTGCTGAAAACTCTGTGCTCCTGTGTACACATACAGTGAACGTGGAAAACAGCTCCTATGATTTGTACACCATCCCCAAGGACTCTGACAGTCAAAATCCAGATGCTCCGGAAAGTAAGAGATCGTCTGGCGTGACGGCTATATGGGTCGCTCGCAACCGATTCGCGGTTTTAGATCGCACTCACTCATTGGTTATCAAGAACTTGAAGAATGAAGTGACCAAGAAAGTCCAAACCCCAAACTGTGATGAGATATTTTATGCCGGGACGGGAATGCTGCTCCTGCGTGATGCCGACAGTGTCACTTTGTTTGATGTCCAACAAAAGATAATGCTGGCTCAGGTAAAGATTGCCAAGTGTCGCTACGTCGTGTGGTCCTCCGACATGTCCCACGTCGCCCTCCTCGCCAAGCACACTGTCAACATATGTAATCGTCGTCTAGAATCTCTCTGTTCGATTCACGAGAATTCACGTGTCAAGTCTGGGGCCTGGGATGACAGCGGGGTGTTTATATACACCACTAGTAACCACATTAAATACGCCATCTCAAACGGTGACCACGGCATCATCCGCACCCTGGATCTCCCCATCTACATCACACGTATCAAGTTGAACCAAGTATTCTGTTTGGACCGAGAGAGCAAACCAAGGGTGCTCAACATCGACTCCACCGAGTTTAAATTCAAACTGGCTCTAATTAACCGCAAGTATGATGAAGTCTTACAGATGGTTCGCAATTCTCGCCTGGTTGGTCAGTCCATCATCGCTTACTTGCAGCAGAAAGGATACCCAGAGGTTGCTTTACACTTTGTTAAAGACGAGAAGACTCGCTTTGGTTTGGCTCTGGAGTGTGGGAACATTGAGGTGGCACTGGATGCGGCGCGCGCACTGGACGACAAGGCCTGCTGGGAGAGACTTGGTCAAGCTGCCCTCATGCAAGGTAACCATCAGGTCGTTGAGATGTGCTACCAACGGACCAAGAACTTTAACAAACTTTCTTTTCTATACCTCATCACCGGGAACTTAGACAAACTACGCAAAATGATCAAAATTGCAGAAATTCGCAAAGATGTGTCGGGGCAGTATCAAGGAGCTCTGTTCCTCGGGAATGTTACCGAGAGAGTAAAGATACTCAAATCATGTGACCAAAACTCTTTGGCCTACTTAACCGCGGCCACTCACGGCCTGACAGAAGAAGCCGAAGAGCTCGGAAATCACTTTGACCCCGAGAAAGATAACCTCCCAAAGGTGAATCCGAACGCTAGCTTGCTGAAACCGCCGGTTCCTATCCTACAAGCCGAGACGAATTGGCCCTTACTGACCGTCTCTAAGGGTTTCTTTGAAGGCGCGATGTCTGCGCGCGGAAAGAGCGTGGCCAATCCCGCGCTGGCGGCCGATGCCTCGGAGGACGCGGGTACGGAGGGATGGGGTGCAGATGCCGAGCTGGGTTTGGATGACGATGGTTTGGGAGGAGATGAAGAGAGGGAGACGGGTACAGCGGGTGATAATGAGGAAGGAGGTTGGGATGTCGGTGATGAGGACTTGGACCTGCCCCCTGAGATGGAGGGTGCAGCTGTGCCTGCGGGAGAGGAGGGATATTTTGTGCCTCCCACCAAGGGAATACCTCAGAGCCAGGTGTGGGCAAACAACTCGCAGCTTCCTGTCGACCATGTCTTGGCAGGATCCTTCGAAACTGCTTTCAGGTGGGTCCATGTCAAACTTGTGGTTATCTTGCATCGCTTATCTTGGGGGAAATTACACTGAGCCCCCTTTGGCATTTTGATAGTAGGTTTATTTTAATATATCATGTTATGATTCTCAATTACAATTTCTGTACACTACACTAATTCTAGTTCAGTTACTAAATTATGTAAATACAATAAAACACAGTTACACCGAACCCTGATAGTCTAAAATTCTGGAGAACCCAAAAACAATTTTCAGAAAATGGGAAAAAAATGAACTAGCTCGAATGAAATATATTTTATTGATTTTCACACTTAAAGTTAAAAGTAAGTTTTAAGAAATATTGTCAATAAATACTTAATATATAGATAAAACTCATTCTTGAATTTAAAATTTGAAAAAATACATTCTTCTTGCTAACTCTTACGTAATCTCCCTCTTGATCCAAATTTTCCCTAATCTGAACAAGCTCAGGTTTCAGTTGTTTTAGATTGAGTTTCTACCATAGTCTGAATCCACTGCAACGCTTAGTGGTGTAGTCACACTTAGAATTCAGACCTAAAGAGAAATTCACATCTGAACGAAAGTTTGGAACCTTCGGTTTCTTCACCGAGACTAGGAATACAAAGTTTGTTAAAAAAGGTCATGGACATTAATTTTGTAGTGATGGTAAGGATGTATGAAGATTTGACTTTGCTTCTAAGAAACAATTTACATTTACATACATTTACAAAGCTTCAGATATATATATATATATATATATATATGCCCCACTTGCTAGGAGAAGAGATGAGAAGCTTCCTCCCCCCTCCTTAGACCTCTTTTCATTCGGGAAGAGAGGGGGAGTGACAAAAGGGTCCGGGAACATTTGTGGGAGGGATCTGCCTTCATCTGTTCAGAGTAGCCCCCCTCCCACAGGCGGAGGGAAGGGGGGGGAGCTGATATATATATTTTGATGTAATTGATTTGTATGTTTAACATTCAAATTAAAATGAAATATTACTTAACAACTGCAGTAAAACCTTTACTAATTGATGTTGGTGTTGGGTACCTATCGTATAAATAACCACAATATTATATATTTTCAAGCATAAAACAATTAACAAAAAATATATAAACTTTGATTTGTCTTTGAGAAATCTTCATTCATTTGCTTCAAATTGAAATAGTGGACTTTACATACTCCTAAGTAATTGTAAACACGATAGCGTAATTAGCCGAGTTATTGTTGTTGTGTATCCAGGCTACTTCATGACCAAGTGGGCGTGCTGGATTTCTCCCAGTACCGAACGTTGTTCCTGACGGTGTTCACTCGTTCACGCACTTCTTTTTCCGCCCTGCCATCGCTCCCTTCTCTGTATGGCTACCCCCACCGCAATTGGAAGGATGCCGGACCTAAGGGTGGGCAACCTGCGGTCGGCCTTAAGTTGGCAGACTTGGTGCAACGTTTGCAGGTTTGTTTGTGGTAGACCTGGTAATATTCGGCCATCATTGCTCATTCTCTGTCAAGTTCTTTCATATACTCTTAATATTTCTACCCTCGCTTCGGTAGTCACGCGCTACTCTCGCAGTAGACTAGACTGCTGATAACAGGGAGATCAAGGTTGGAATCTCAGCCGGGTGTACTGGGGGTGGTTTTTCACTCTCCCTCCACACAAATGTGGGTACATTTCCTCTAAAATGTACCTTCCACCTGTATACTATTGGAATAATTAATGTATTTGGGTCATTTTCACGAAACAGGCAAACTTAACTTCCAAAATCTTTGTGTATAAATATTAAAATTTTCTAATATTTAAAATTTATTTTGACTTACTTACACTCTAAAAGTATAATATACATTTTAGCAGTAAATAAACTTTTTTTTTAATAAAAAAGTTCATTATAACATACAAGACAGTTAGCAAGTATACTCCATTCACGGTAGGAATTACTCTCTTAAAGGTCTTTTTTCTATCAAAATCCTACTATATAATATCTTTTTGGTAGGGAAAAAGGCCTTTCAGAAAACAATTCCTTCTCTGATCAGACTTTAGCAAGACAGTTACAATACTGCCAAGTCAATGATGAAACAGGCTTTCATGTGGAATACAAATTTCCTCCTAAAGTTTAAGGTTAGGATTTTCACGTCAGTAAGAGAGCTAGTTTTAGTTATCTAAAAAAAATCTTAACTTTGGTCACCCACGGGGTTCAGGACAATGGCATTTAAAAAAGTAAAGGGGAAAAAATTCCACTTAGTTGTTTTATTAAATTTTCATTATTTCTTGTAAATATGACATAAAGAAAACTGTGAAAAAATTATATATCCTATTAATTAAAATATTTTTTTCATATTAACAAAATAGGCTTTTATTTATTTTATACATAAATTTTTTTAAATTCTAGCCTGAGGCAAATTAATCAGCATACATTTAATATTTTCCTTTTTCTTGAAAATGATCTATAAATATAACCCAGGGTGCTATGATGTGGGGGGCAGACCTAAATAAATTGTGTGATCCTTGTGATTGAAGGTGTGCTACCAGCTGACCACGGGCGGCAAGTTTGGCGAGGCAGTAGACAAGCTGCGCACTGTGTTGCTTAGTGTTCCACTCCTTGTGGTGGATACGCGCCAAGAGATTGCCGAGGCTCAGCAACTACTGCAGATATGCCGAGAGTACGTACTGGGGCTCAACATGGAGTCTGCCCGCAAGGATCTGCCCAAGTCTTCTCTGGACGACCAGAAGCGCTTGTGCGAGATGGCGGCCTACTTTACGCATTGTAACCTTCAACCTGTCCACCAGATTCTCACACTGCGCACCGCGCTTAACCTTTTCTTTAAACTCAAAAACTACAAGACGGCGGGTTCGTTCGCCCGCAGGCTCCTAGAGTTGGGCCCTCGCCCCGAGGTGGCCCAGCAGGCCCGTAAGATCCTGCAGGCCTGCGATAAGAACCCGACTGATGAGCATCAGTTGCAGTACGATGAGCACAACCCGTTTGCCATCTGCGGGCGTACGTACAGACCCATCTATCGTGGCCGGCCGGAGGAGAAGTGTCCTCTGTGCGGCGCCAGCTACCTGCCGCAGTTCAAGGGGACGGTGTGTACGGTGTGTACAGTAGCCGAGGTGGGGAAGGAAGGCATTGGTCTGCGGATCTGCCAACTACAGTTCCGATAATATGCCTGATTTTCAACGACCCCCATTATGAGACTCTTGTTGGGTTTGTTACAGACCTGAGCCGGAGATATTTGTATCCCATTCTTAAGAATGTTTTCAGGCTTTTTCACTTTTATCATAATTTTTGCAATTATTTGTATGACTTGTCAATGTTCATTTCTTCTAGAATGTTCTGTTGTATTTGTGAGGAACTGCTATTTTGGAAATAAGTTATATTGGAAACTACCCAGTTAAGGTGGGGACTTAGGAGACGCGAGAAAAGAACAGTGTTTTTCCAGTTTGTATAGCAAAACTATTTTTGTTAAAATTAAATCAAATATATCTCCAGTACAAATGTAGAGTTGAATTTCATTCAAAAAATTTCTCATCTAATGCAGTAATGCTCATGACATATTCAACAATTCTTGATATGAACATGTGAAGAAAATTAAACTATAGGTTTTTTTTGAAGGAATATTTTATATATTTTGACCATAAAACTGTAACAACACTGGCTTAATCTTGCGTTCCCTACATTCCCACCTTAATATTTAATAAAATGGTCTTAATTTTCATTTATCAAATAAATTAGGGACTATAACTACCAACCAATAGTTTTAAAACACAAAGATGGTCAGCTTGTAATTACAATATTACGAGAAGTAGAAAATATTGTAACTGGGGTGCTCCTTTAAAAATCACTAACACAAAGCTTGTTCAAACATTTTGAACCATATAAGACCAAAATAGAACAGAGAAAAATATATTCCCATGTGGGGGTGTTCTTAAAATGTATCGTCATGTGAATTGTGTAAATCATTATAAAATATATTATTAAATGTTTAAAATTGAAATACAAACAGTATTTATGATCATATTTTTGTGTTTTATCAATCCTTCCATGATCCTTCATTTATCTAGAAGAAAAAAGTGCATACTTAAGCACTAGCAAATGTACGGTACTTACAAATAAAACTAATTATTCATTCAATCCAAATTTTAAGTTATGGATGCTCTTTTATATTTTTGTATTTGTTCTAATTATATATTTCTTGAATCTTCAAATACTTTATATAAAAGATAGAGGTTTAATTAAAGTGGTATCCTAAATCAAAACTCGGCACATACAGACCGCATGGCCGCCATAATTCTGTTGAGGAAGAAAGTACCAAGTCCTGCAGATAAAGGATGACACAACAAACTTCCTGGACATAAATCCAGTTTTTTTTAGACCGGAGCTGCTACCTATTTATTCGAGAAGCTGGTCATTTGTCCTCAACGAGCCTTGAGTTCCAGAGAAACTGTGCTAGGAATCGAACCTTGGATCTGTAGCCAAGAATTCTGACCACCAAACCACAGAGACGATATGTTTTATAAAACCAAGCTAAAAAGATAAATGTTGATCTCCATGCCATACATTCTCCCTGTCTCCAACAGCCAGTTCATAATTTCCTGCAACGCTTTATTTCTAGCCAGCAATGCTACAGTAGCCCCATGGCTTCTTTGGTGCTGACTGACAGTTCACAGCTGACTTCTGACAGTCAACATTTAGGTATATACATAAATTTTGACTGTCAGAAGTGACAGCTGCTAAACACATGTTTTTGCAGATCATATGGTTCGGCGTAGAAATACATAATTTGGTGTGGTATCTTTTCAAAGCCGTCAGCTCTCAGCTGTGAGCTGTCAGTCAGCACCAAAGAAGCCATGGGACTACTGTAGATCTGCATATTTTACTGTCATGATTATGCGTCCTATCTCGAAATTGCCACCAGGATTTCTCTGTGGATACGTTTTTTTTATATATTCTACCTTCCTCATTCATTCCCCGGTAGTTAAAATAGTCTGATATTCCTAAAGGGTAATGGGACAGGGCGCAAAAAATTCAAACTATATTACATGGCAGGTGTTTTGTGGTAATTTTTTATCAAACATTACATTTGAAATACAATACCATATAAATAAACACCTCTGGTCTTATTGTTGTTTTCATGAAATTCTACACATTTTAAAAGGTTGGTAAGACGGGCAACACCAGGTTCACTGATAACTTGAAATTATAGGAATAATAACGTTTAACATAAAACACTGTAACCAAACCTGCGCTAGCGGTTTGATGCTACAACAATGCCTCTCTTGTTTTAAGATTTTGATTATAATTTTGGAAAATAGTTTTTGGGTGGATATAGGTGCACAGAGGAGAAAGGTACACCTTTATTTTATCTACTCGACTCGTTTTAAAATGGAGTGACTTACCATCAAATTATATTTAGTCAAACTTTTCATATAGTTTTTTTTGTCCTCGTGTAAATATTAACTAACAGCTACTGCTTCACAGAGTTTAATTGGCAAGTGTTTAAATTTTACCACCACAATTTGATCATCAAAAATAACAAATATTGATCAATTTGTGTATGACTTTATTGTTACCTAATATTCCTTAACATAAATCAACCTAGCATCGTAATACAGTCTCAACTCGAAGTTATTATTATTAGCACCACGTCTTACTAATAATATATTAGACAGCAAATATAAGTATTATATTACACAATAAACTAACACAGACCCATTAATATCCTCCAGTATACCATTGTCGAGAAGTAAAACTAATTTGTTGAAATATCATGTTACGACCATAATTAGGAGTTGACTTCTAATGGCTGTATTTCAGCTAGAGTGAGGTTTCAAAAATAGTACTAAAACGTTATATTATTAGTACTTAATATGATATTACACACTATTGTAATTTTCTGTTTCATTCTTAAAGGTAAGCGATTTAATTAGACAGGTCAAGGCTGATGTATTTTGACTTAAGCACAGCACAGTTTTTAGACATCACATAAAGCTGGACAATTTTAATACAGTTAATTTACGACTTATTGTTTTTAACAATTCTTTAAGTGTTTAGTTTAATGTATGCACCTGGTCATGTGACTTTCGATGGGTGATTTTTACACCTGTATCCGATATAGGGTTTATAAATATTTCACAGTTAATAGGTCAAGTACTTACTGTCCAGAAGAACTCATATCTCCATAATAAAAACCTCTTTTCACTTTATGAAGAAATTGTATTATATTTGTAAGAAGGTACAGGAAAGATGGATGGAGACATATAAAAGGAACGAGCACAATATGCCCTTTGCAATGAAAAGAACACACTTTACACTGCTGCCACTGGACAAAAAGGTAATGGCTGGCCCTTGAAGAAAATTGATTGTTACTGCTCAATCCCCCGACCTAGGTTTAATTCAATCAGAACTCATTGAAGGGGGAGTAGGAAATGTGTGACAATGCAGCTTCTTTAAAATAGAGGGTGGTAGGAAGTCATACTGTGCTTGTTAACTTTTATGTGTTTTCTATCCAACTTTCCTGTACCTTTTACAAATATCAGGGAAAAAAAGTGAAATAATTTTGTATTCAATAACCAAAGAATAAAACCAGTGTGGGGGAAATAGCCTGCCTACACTTCTCTAAAACCAACATACATATAAAAATGAATTTAATTTAAAATAATGATTAAAGCATGATTATGCTTGGCACTGATTTTTTTTAAATGTTGTTTATATGTGCACTATAATTTTTATAGGTTGATTCACATTACCAGAGAGTAGGTAAATATATTTAAAATGTGGCCTTTGTTTATACAGTAATGTTTATCTTGGTTAGAATTTGAAGAGGCTTCTAAAGTGCTCACATTGTAACGACAAAAATAAACTTAGTTCCAGATTGTTTTAAAATTTTTAAGTTCAACATTCAATTCCTAATCACAAATTAATAGAGTACATGCGAATTGCATGAATCTAGTTCTATTTGACAATCGACAGTTTAATTCAGTTTGTTGTTTTGTTGGGTTTTTTTGTAAGAAAAGAGAAAGAAATAATTTCTGAACAGTCATGACTGTTGCTGACCTGTCAGAGTGCCAGGCAAATAACTTTATCTTATGTGAGAAATGCCTTTCCCTGTCCCGCATCGGTGAACATGCATTCTGAATGTCAGTCTTAACAGCGACAGGAAGTTCAAGGTTTGAATCTAGTCAGGATTTACTGAGGCTAGTTCTCTTTAAATGGTTTCCCAGTACTTTTCCCTGCAAATGTTGATACATTTTCTTCAGGTTTGGCGAGTCTTACAAACCCCTATACAGAGTGGATCATGATGCCCAACGACAAGGGTGAGCCCACACTGGCCATTCTGGACGGTCCTCAGATCAATGCCCGGGCCAACACACTTCACAAATTTAAAATATACATGTTCACCAAGTGAGTATATATGTCGGCTGTGCACACACCTGCTCAAGATGGGGAGAACGGGGTTAAAATCTCCATCAGGTCTACTGAAGTTAGTTTTTACTAAATGGTTTCCAACTCTCTTTCCACGCAAATGCTGGTAGATTACCTCTAAAACACTTCCTTGCTCATCCCTACCCCATTAGAATAGTTATTATATATTTGTATAACATGAACATAATAGTAAAACGCTGTGATTATACAATACACTAACCAGAAACATAATTACTGGTTAGGGAGGACATGTTACATCATTTACAGCGGCTTCTGGTAAAAAGAGACTTTTACAAAATACAGGGATAGCATTTTACTATATTATTATTGTTATTTTATATGCACAGTAGCGACTCGAATATCCAACATACTGTATTATAAAAATTGCATTAAATTAATTTAAAATCAATTTTTTAGTGCCGCGTATTACTACCCGTTCGGGTTATATACTTATGTACCAATTACAATCACGTTTGTTAGGATTTGAAAGATTATTTTTATAGGAAATGTACCCGCATTTGTATGGAAGGAGAGTGATAAACTATCTTGGAAAAACCGCCTCAGTTCACCCAAGCGAGAGTCAAACCTCGATCTTAGTATTCGGCAGTCTATTCTACTGCTAGTGTAGCGCATTAGACCAGTCGGCCACCGAAGCGGGTTTTAAAATCCATGGTTGGTTTTACATGAATAAAATAATAGTTTGCCCTATTTATAGCACAGTAGAATAGTTAGAGTATTGATAAACCTTGTATCGGAACTTGAACTTAATTTGGAATATTGGTTTGTTTTACTCTTTCTCCCTCCATTTCTGTATTATCCGACCAACCTGTCGGTCCTGTTTAGGTCAAATAGGACTCTTCTGTATTAATAATATCCATCAAAATGGACAGCTGTAGATCACATGACATGAAGTAAGATTACATGTTTTAGTAACTTTTATATCTTCCAGGAAATAATGAGTTGGGAAACCTAATAATCTTATAATTGTCTCAGTTAATTAGGTCGGTGAAATTAAATTGCAAAAAAACAAGCTACATTTCATGACAAACATTTTCAGGGGAAACAAAGAGGGCATAGAAATTTCCCTTTTGAACGATGACGAACTGAGAGAGGCTGGGTTCAAACCAGAAGTGCCGACCAAAGTGCTCACCCACGGTTTCTCTAGCACCATCCACCACCCGGCTGTGCAAGACGTGAAGGACGGTAAGCAGGAAAACCGCAACCGCTTGTTTTGAAATACTCGAGATACATTTCTCACTCTTGTCATTAGCATCGAAGATCATGACAAAAATATGTTTTAAGTTCTGTTTTTAAAATAATCTTATCCAATATTCACAATACTCTGTTTTACAGATAAAGTAGACTTGATTATCTCGGGTGGTAGGGAAAAAAATGTGGTCTGGATAAAGAAAAAAAACGCGAGCTATTTTCACCAAAAGATTTAAAAAAAGTTGTTTTTAAATGTTTTAAAAACTACTTTGCTTTCACGGTGCATACAGCCGTAGAATCCGAGATTACCTACCTCAACACTCTCTGCTGGTCGAACATCACTTTGTCCAAATCATTGTACGATGACGTCTTCATTGTTTTCTGCTAAGAAATGTCACTTGCGCTATCAGGTGCCAAGACATGTCACTTGCGCTATCAGGTGCCAAGACATGCCACTTGTACTATAAGGCACCAATACATGTCACTTGCACTATCAGGCACCAAGACATGTCACTTGCACTATCAGGCACCAAGACATGTCACTTGCACTATAAGGCGCCAAGACATGTCACTTGCACTATCAGGCGCCAAGACATGCCACTTGCACTATCAGGCACCAAGACATGTCACTTGCACTATCAGGCACCAAGACATGTCACTTGCACTATCAGGAACCAAGACATGTCACTTGCACTATAAGGCGCCAAGACATGTCCCTTGCACTATCAGGTTCCAATACATGTCACTTGCACTATAAGGCACCAAGACATGCCACTTGCACTATAAGGGACCAATACATGTCACTTGCACTATCAGAAAAACCATCAAACTTGATCAACTTTTTTAATACTTTTTAAATATCACACATTGCTTGCTCAGCAATATTAAACTCATTAAAACAACTTCACTGACAACCCTTTTATATTATTTTATAATTATTTCAAGTTTTGGTTCTATGGTTAGAACAACTCTTATATCTTGAAATTGAATAAAATCAGTCAAACTGTGAATTTTCGAGAGAAAAAATTGATAATTCCAAGCACTCGAATTTTTTGAATTTTGTAAAAATCTTCCAAGTAGAGTCTGAGTAGCTACTAAAATTTGACTCGAACCCTAATTTTTGAGTATTCACACGCCCCTGTTATTATTGGAAGGTATTAATAATATCTAGAAAAAGTGACAGTTGCATATCACATGACTTGATGTATGAATACATGAAAGCAGTTTCAGTAAGTCTTGTTTATTCCTATCAGAATCCTTATATACCTAATATTTCAATGTTTTAATGCATGGACAGCTGACTCTCAGCAAGTACAGTAACTTCCCTCACGTGGTGCTATGCCCCCCAGCGTACTTGGAGACAGGCGACTACAACGTTATCGCCCTGGACTGGTCCCAGCTATGCCCCTCCCCCTGGTACCAAGTAGCCGTGACTAACTCGGTGGATGCGGGGAAATACCTGGGGTCCTTCATCGACCTGCTAGTGGGCAGAAAGATGACAAGGCTACAGGACGTCCACATCATAGGACACAGCCTGGGGGCCCACGTGGCCGGTATCGCGGGGGCCAGTGTTCAGTCGGGGAAAGTGGGCAGAGTCACAGGTAGGTCGAGGCAGAGGTGCCCCAGGATTACAATTATTCTGATGTGGTAGGGACGAGGGAGGTAGCAGTTTAGAGGTAATCTACCCATATTTGCATGGAAGGAGAGTGGAGAAACCATGAAAACAAAACACCGTCAGTACACCTAACCGGTATTAGAACCCTGATCTCGTCACCAGCAGGCCAGTTTGACATGAGTGTGACACCTAAGACCATGTGGCCACTAAAGCGTATCCCTTGAGTAGCCATTCATCTGGTGCCAATAGGCCTAACATAAGTTAGGTGTCTGTTAAACAATATTTTTTTAACCGTGCAGTCCTTAAAGCACGTGTGAGAATGTAAAGATATCAGCACGACACTATCACGTGTGTGGGATCCTAAGGTTTGTATCTATAACGGAGAGTCTGTTCATTACTTAACACTCGTAAATAATAGGTGGTGTGAGCTAGTTTGATCTGTAAGATGTTGTGATTTGTTGGTGGCAATACTTTGTGGAAAAGGTGTTGATGTTGTGTGGTAACAGGTTTGGACCCTGCCTATCCCTTGTTCAGCAAGAGGACCGTCAAAGAGCGACTGGACGCAAGTGATGCCACCCTTGTAGACACAATCCACACTTGCGGAAAGTTCCTCGGGATATTCGAGCCTCAAGGTCATATCGACTTCTACCCCAACAGAGGTCTCAGCGCTCAGCCAGGATGTGGGGTGGATATGTTCGGTCAGTAAATACAAACTTTAGATCATGACGAGAGTTAACATCTTAACTCTTTATCAGTAGCACATCTCACTACTCAGATAAGGGTTCAAGGTTCAATTCACAGACTTTCTGAAAACCTTATCATCAGTGAATTTGGGGCTCCCTTTTTCAGTGATAAATTAACATTCTGGGGACAAAGTATTGCGTCTCTACTAGAAATCTTTCTGAAAACTTGTAATTTCTCAGAAAACTGTTTCTGAGGTGCCACGCTTTCTGGGTATTTTCAGAAATAGCAGCGTTGGTAAAACTCAATGCCTTAGGTGCTTTCATTTCAATGCACATGCACATATTTACTTTGCTGTGATTGGTAGTTTTTAGCAGTCCATATCAACTAGTCTGTGGATTAAAGTTGAGTCATTTTCTACGGAGCGGCACGGACCAAGGAGGTTAGGATATGGACTCTGTAGACAGAGCAATCTGTATGTGTGGAGTTGATCTCATACGCATCTTAAGGATATAGTCTGTAGACAGGGCTTTACCTTGACAAAATTACACTATATCTCTATATTAAAGCTTTGTGTTTGGTAGAAGTGGAGTGTATTAAGTTTGAAGTGGGCGTCACAAAACACGTACATACACCGATGGTTTATATTATATCTATGACACACACACGCACACAAGTATTGTAGAGAAATCATTTGATAACTATTGTTTAGGACCGATATAAGAACCCCATGACTCAAGATACCCTCAAATAGTCGAGACAACGGTAAAATTGATAGATAATACACCCCAAATTACTGCCGAACACAGAGGTTTGGGCGCCAACACACAAAACATTAAACACTTAAAAAAAACAAAAAAACAAACAAATACAAGTCCCAAACAAACACCATAATAAAATAATTCAAGGTAAGATTGCTACCTTAGAGGATAAAAGGTAAATAACCCAGAATAGAAATAAATGAACGTACAGTAATTGAGTATTTTAGCTGCCAATATAAATTAGATTATTTTTGGTAACTAAAGTCGGAACAGTAGCAACAAGTGTGATGTTGTAGGAGTTTGCAGTCACAGCCGAGCCCACGAATTCTTCACAGAGTCCATCAGGAAGAAATACATGTTTGTAGCCACTCGATGCCACACCATTGAAGAGATGATGGACAAACACTGCACAGGAAGCAAAGGACGTATGGGAGAAGATATCTCGGACATGTTAGTACACTAAACTCTGAACATATTACACAATCATATATTGTGAGGCACGTGAAGGAAAATGTCCAAAGTAAACATACTTTAGTTGGTTAGTAGCTGTCTGCAAGAGAGTTAGTTATAAAGTACAACTCCAGCTTGTGGCTGAGTCAGCCAATCTTCATCGTTCTTCTCCCCTCTCTCTGTTATCAGTTCCTCCCATCTCGTTCTTGATCTCTCTTACCGTCTTTTTCCTTATCCGTCCTCATTACATGATCATACCACTGTTTACTTCACTTCATATGAAGGGGTTTAGTATCAAAACCTAAAATATAGTAATCAATTTTGTCTGCAAAAAAATAAATATATTTTCTAAAAGTCTCTTCTTATGAAAATCAGATTATAATCTAATAATATAATAAAATATAAATACACACTTCTAGTGTAGTAATTCTTATTTTTCATAAATGTTCAACATCAATATGGTTCATGTTTAAAAAATAAATTACTTTTATCATATAGTTTTACGTCTAGCTTCCATTTATGTGTTTGACGATCACACTTTTTTTTCCCCCCAGGAAGCCAGGAGTGTATTACTTGGAAATAAACGAAACAATGGCGATAGAAAACAGATGGTACCATTACTAGGATACTCCACAAAGTTGGTAACACTGTTGACTGGCTGATATAACATGTTCTCATGATGTGGCTCGTCGCACTAAACTTGATACTATGAATTACCACTTACCAGATAATTCCTTGTGCAAACATTTTAATGTTTATTCATAGAGATATGTCAAATTTGCTATTTTATGTGCGCACACATTTTTTTTAATAAAAGAGATTTAAAGGTCCTATTCATTAAAAGATGTCTTGGTGGACTTGTCCATTCTAAACTCCAACCACAACCAGTGAGCAAGGGTGTTTACCCTTGGGGTGGGTTGTATAAGTGTACTATGCTGCCATGCTGTGGGGTGAGGCAGGTTGAATTTATAAGTGTACCCACATGTGTGTGTAAAACCTTTCAATTCACCCTACCAAGATTCAAACTCCAATGACTCTGTCATTCACGAAAATGACCACCTAAGAGTGGACCCTACACAATCATTACTTCTGTCAATATTTTTTTTAAGTACTGAGAGTAATAATAATCATTTAGATGCAGTACTGATGAAAGTTTTCTGATTGCACCAGTCTGTCTTGCAAGCGGCAGGAGAGATTGGCAGTAATATTGAACGTGCGCGCACTCATATTTCCTTCAGTCTTGTGTCCTCGTGCAGTAACAAACATGGATGCAGTGGTGGAACAGGCAGATGCGAGGTATTCGAGTGATTTCAGATAATGCTACCAAAGCATCAAGAGGTATTTCGAGAGATTTCGTAGAGCTCTTTGAAACCATGCCAGAATAATTGTAGGACACCCCGAACATCAAGTACATGTTTGGCCTAATAACTTTTAGTTGTGTACAGAAAATAAAAACAGACGCAAAAGGTGAGGATGTGAGAAAGAAAACTAACCTCTAATGCTAGTTTGATCACTGCACTCATTTTTATTACCACCCGTGTTGTGGCACTAACTGTAGTACGTTACATGCAGGAGCTGGGACTGATGAAAATAACAATGCAAAGCCTGGTCTTGTAAATACTGATGCATTCTGTCAGTACACATTTCCACTCACCTAACAAGAATGCTAGAAATGTCAGAGATAAGTTCTGTGATTACTTCAATACAATTGGACAAGTACCTTGGGAAAAAAATTGGAGTGAAAGGATTTTCATACATATTTATGTTTGTTCCTTTTATATGTTTCTATCCATCTTTCCTGTACCTTATTACAAATATAGAACTACCTCATAAAACGAAAAGAAGTTTTCCTTATTGAGATATTTATGCTTAAGTGACTAATTGACAAACTCACCTGTTAATTTCAGCACTTAAGAGAAATGCTATACTTTAAATACATTAGCCCCATGGCTTCTTTGGTGCTCACTGATGGCTTCAAAAAACTACCAGACCAAATTATGTATCCCTACGCCGAACCATATGATCTGCAAAAAACATGTGTTCAGCAGTTGTTACTTCTGACAGCCAAAATTTAGGTATATACCTAAATGTTGACTGTCAGAAGTCAGCTGTGAACTGTCAGTCAGCACCAAAGAAGCCATGGGGCTACTGTAGGAAATAATGACTGTTGTCCTTAGTTCATCTCTAATATTGACCATGAGGCAGCCTTAAGAAATGACTGATCTCGTAGGCATTTTATTAGGACAAAGGACCTTACTAGAAAGAATTATTTCCCCTTCCCCCAGTAATATTTAAGTTTAAAAACTGTCCCAGCCTTTCTTTGGTTATGATTTAATATCCTATCTAGAGTTATTCATTTCGTCAATTTATCCTAAATTAAAGTTTTGTTTATGAAACAAGGTTGAGTTGGCTTTCTGTCGCATTGAATAATGAATGCTCTTTTGCTTGTAGTACTTTCAATACCTCCATGGACTGGCAGCCATCTTGTAGTTCTTTAGATCTGTCCTTGATATAAACAACTTGGCATTAAATGAAAAATGTTTTATTGTATTTGACATGAGCACATCACAATTACATTAGAATACACAAATACAACAGGGAGTACTTCTAGGACAGAAAGATGTCTATTTTGTACAAAGTGCATCTATACCATTTTTTTTTACAAAAGATGCCGGCCCATCATATATTTAAATTTGTATTTTACAGATTCCGTGTAGATTCTTAGCCTGGGAGTTGCTATTCAAACAGATTACATTTAGAAAAATAAAAAAAATCTAGATCTGTATTTAAAAAAATAACATAAAACAACTTTAGTATTAATGCATTACAAATAAGGAAGACAAACTCTTTCAAACGAATCAGGAATGTCATGTCGACAGATAGAGTAGAGCCAGCTGAATGAAAGTTCTGCCTGTAACTGTACTAGGAATAGTGATATACATCAATCTTATTTATATTTACTCATTTATTAGTGAAGTTCTATCACACAAGACTAATCATTCTTAGGTATAACTTGGTTAGAGAAATTGCTTTAAAACTTTGGAGATCGATTCTGGATAATTATTCAATTAAATTTCTGTTTCAACCATTTATCATAAAAATAAATAAATACTTTGTCTTATCAATAGTTTGTTGTTGTAAGGAAAGAGAAAACAGCTGATTGCATATTACTATTTACTTTCAGGTGTAGTCAAATAAGTTTGAGAAACAAAGGAATATATTTTAAACAAAAAGAGAAAAATACCATTTAGCAGTTGAATTTAGGCAGAGTTCGACCGCGCTTACAAAATCTGTCACTCAAATAAATCAACATATCAATCAAGGCCACCCCAAGAGGTGAGCGAGGCACACCGCGCCACCGATGTTGTCTTGAAAACTACAAATAATATTTTTAGGAATTCATACAATGCTCAGATGTAATTGATATTGTACTAATTTTCTTTTCCGTTTATCACGACTTGTGTCCCTGTTTGAACCAGTGGGCATTAACATAAGGTCATCCATCTTTTAATGTGCTCCTTTCAAGTTCTTAGGACGTTAAAGTGGAGGGGGCGCTTGAATCAAAGTTTGCCTGGGTTCAAAATAATACTCGAGGCGGCCCTGATGGAAGAATGCGAAGGAAAGATGGATGTAAAACATATAAAAGGAACAAACACAATCTGGCTTCTACAATAAATAGAACACAGTTCACACTTTACACTGCTGCCACTGGACAGAGGTAATGGCTGCCTCTTGTGTTTGTTAGCTTTTGTATGTTTCTATCCACCTTTCCTGAGCCTTCCCACAAATATAATACAATTACCTATAATAGAGTTTATTCCCATCCTCAACTCTCAAATATTTATCTCGATTATAATAAAATATAATATTTCAAATAATAAAGTCATCAATCTTATTCTACTTCTAAATAAAGCTGGATCAATAAAAAGTAAATGAATAAGTTTCAATTTGTAAATCAAGGCTAAGCTAAAAAAATTCAGGTGAAGGTCACAACTAAAAAAGATATGGCAAGTATTGTTTGGTGATATGAAACATTCATTTCGCTCAAGTTTTCTATCCATCTTCCTAATATGTATACCAAAATACCCCAAAATAAGGAAAAGAGGTTTTCTTTGAAGAGATAAATTGAACCGAGAAAATATCAAATAAGATGGTTATTTTGAAGTTTGATTTTAAATTTGTATGAGATCTTTTCATTCGGTTATCGGTGGTTTAGCTCAACAGATAAAAGCGCAATTTTAACAGCCAGACACCAGAACATGTATATGCCACTCAAATTGAAATTTAACTTGGTTAAAGTGGGCTCAATGTGAAATATGCTAGTAATGTCAAAACACCTTCACTTCAACTAATATCCAAACATGTATTTAGAATCGACAAATAGTGACGTTACTACGACTCCCCCTGAAACTGATTCAACATTACAATCACTTCCATAATACAACTATTGGGACACACAATTATTAAGGGAATATTAATTCATACATAAAAAAAATTTAGACCTGCCATAAAAAGAACTTGGTGCAGGAATCACAAATCCCAACTTAACCTAAAAGAAACAAACTTGTCCGTGGTCAGTCCTACCAAGTTAACACACAGTCAACTATAATTCTAGAGAATGATAAAGAAAAAATGGCATACAGTCGACAAGAAATAAGGGAGGTGTAGATGGAGACCTTTAATCTCGACCATCGTTTTGTGTGTTCCCATTCCTGTCGGCAGACTCTCGGGCCCTGCAACCAAACATCAACATCAACATCAACATCACTTTAGATTTCACAGGAAGGGTTTCCTTATCTGATATAGAGCCGTTACTAGGTGTTCATGTGATCTGCAGCATCACTTTTGATAGATATGTTATCAATCAATTATCAATGTTGACAACAAAATGAAAGATTCATACAGTTGTAATATGGTTAGGAGACCCAAGAGTTGAAATGGCAATCTCCCGGTACTATGACCATATATTTGCTGTAGGCCAACGTGTACAGAGCGCGAGAGTAATGTCAAGTGCCCATATAGACTTCGGCCAATGAGGGACATTCTAATATGATGAGACAGGTTATGTATACAATACGATATTAGTTTTTCCCGATATGAACGGTGGCTAGAAAAGTTTAGCAAGTGAGTTGATAATGAGAAAATCTATAAGTTAGTACAATGTTTCCACATCACAAATGTGCGATTGTTACAACCGCCAACTACCCATGCAGGAAAGTAACAATCACAATTTGACCCAACCTTTACCTGCTCCTCGAACGGGACGCCGAGCGGCTGTTGGAGTGGGCTGAGCGAGAACGGTCTCTGGTGCGGGAGCGTACACGAGGACTGCGAGACCTCGACCTGTCCTTGGGTGTTCGGGACCTGCAGACAAGACGGTCAAATGAAACATACTAGGAATAATTCAATAAAGTAGGGCTTCGAAACAAATATTAGTTTCAACTTCACTTTGACAATTACAAACACAATGATATTTTAAATTAAAAAACACATTTATGCAACATGCAATTTACCTGTCTCTAGGTGAACGTGACTTAGAGCGGCCCCTGTCCCTGGACCTTGAACGGGAGGCTGAGCGAGAACGCGTGCGACGATCTCGAGATCGTGACCTTGACCTTGAACGAGAGTGGGACCTGCAGCAAACACCGTGGGACCTCAGACTCTCACTTTTATCATACCAAGAAGCGACAGCCTCATCACACTACGCTGCCTGTTGTTTGCACACTCGCAAAAAATATTTTCACTTAAAGCAAAACTTGGTTAACATAGGGTTATTTTTAAACAATCAAAGTTGTATTGCAAATTAATGTTTCACAAACCATTTCTAATAAATTCAAATGCGCAAAAGTTTATTTTGGAGTGAGAATACCAAAATCTAGAGTTTGATCGTCTAATTATCGTGACACACATTTGAATTTTGATAAAAGCATTCATAA
Source organism: Timema bartmani (assembly GCA_902151455.1). NCBI lineage: Eukaryota > Metazoa > Arthropoda > Insecta > Phasmatodea > Timematidae > Timema > Timema bartmani. The sequence goes on along the minus strand of CABFWB010000712.1, from coordinate 138,140 downwards.
ATCACATAGAGCCTTAAAAATGAGTCAAATCTATTAAATCCACATCAAAAGAGATTGTCTTTAAATTATTATAGTGCGAGTTAAATAAAAGATGGTAAACAACCCATCACTCATATATCTTATATAAAAGGGCTCTACCTAACTGTTTATTGAAAAGTTTAAAAGTAAGTAATCTTTATTATTAAAAAGAAGACCCATGCAGATTCTTCCAACTTTCTTCTTGCACAGCATCTTACTACCTGTTTAGGTTATACATAAAGTCTGTTCACCGCAGGAATTGACTTCTAAAAGGCCTTTTTCCCTACCAGAAAGCTATTATATAGTAGGATATTGGTAGGAAAAAAGACCTTTCAGAGAGTAATTCCTACCGTGAATGGAGAATATGTCCTTATTATGCTAATAAGTTGAAGGCTGAATTAATAGGAAGTGTACTCGCATTTGTGTAGAGGGAGGGTGGAAAATTGTTTAGGAAAAACCACCCTCAGTACACCCAACCAGGATATGAACTACCTCCCTGTCATCAGCAGGCTATTCTTAACACGAGAATGACACCCTAAAACACGCGGCCACCAAAGTAGGTTTCAATTATTTTAAATAACAGCTCAATTTGAATAATTTTCTTAACGGTATCAGGTATAGTGAGACAAATATAGACATCCTGTGAACTGGTTTGTGCTAACGTCGTGGTTATAGTAATTTACATTATAGTTTAACTTTGTCTATCATTGTAGTAGTCACGCTATTTACCTGACAAAGTATAGCATCACACCAAGTGAAGAGAATTTAACTTAATTAGGTCCTTTATAATCGTATTCACATCTGTCCCTTCAAAAGTTACTCTAAATTTTATTGGACAAAATTAACTATTTTTGGGATTAAATAAGAGGAAGGGGCGAGGGGGGATCATAAAAATAAAAACATTTGTCAAGGAATGACCAACTAAAGAGAGAGGAATGTAAAAAAGGACAAAACGAACAAATATGGATGTAATGGGTGTGAAGTTCATCAGCAGGGGCAAACGAGGTTTAGTAATTTGTTAATATGATTTCAAACCTGTCCCATTGGATATTGATTTCATTCGGCAGCAAATGAAACTACCAACATTTTGAGCATTAGTATTTTACCTGATTATGCTGTGGCTTATAAACCGAGAGTATTGTACTATTATATTTAAACAAACGTTTACTAACACAAACATTATAATTAGAGCTAAAAGATAAATATTTAATTAATGAGCATATATTCCTTCCCAACAAATAAATGTATGAATTTCTTCATTTTGTTTTAGTGAATACACTGTTAAACCTTAGAACTATAGCACAAGTGAGTTAAGAGGGTAAATATTACTAAACACAGCACATGCGATTATTATTGTTTGGATGTAAAATCAACTTTTATTTTATTTAGTGTTATGTTATCTCTAAGCAACTGCCCCAATAAACTCAGGTGTATTCTCTAGGGACAAATAATTTAGACCACCCTTTCCTTCCCTGAGGGAATTAAAAATATATTAAAGTGTAATTTCCAGCAAAATTATTATCGTCTTTGTAGCCCATAAAACCCGACAATTTTTAGTTGAAAAAACAAATTATACACACAAATGTGAATACAGAGAATACCCAAAAATAAATTTAAAAGAATGATTTCTTTGGGTTTGGTTTTGTGTTTCCTATTTACTTGTACACAACTCACATATTTTTTTAGGGAACAGAAGCGACTCAACTAAGCACCGTTGCACCCTCTAGTGGACGCCCACAGAAGCTACGACGGGGCACATTCTTAATAATTCTGGGCGGGGTCGAAGATGCCACTATGAAGACCCGAAGTACGTGAGCAAGACTCGGGGTATGAAGGAGGAAGATTCAGACATTTTGTTTTTCAAAGTGAAGTCATCCGTTGATCTAAATAAACCCTGAAGCTCTCAGATTTGTGTGAGCGTAGCTCGTCAAAACTCTACCATGACGACGGTGAAGGGGGGGGCAGTAATTGGCGTTATGAAATCAGTATATTTTTTTCTGTCAGCGCATGAAGTGTGTCTGATGCTAGGAGATTCATCTCTTATTTCTCTCTGTAGGAAGAACTACGCAGAGATGCAACCTTGTGTATTGTCAATATTGTTCAGCCGTACTGCCTATAAAAATGTTGAGGAATACCAATTATTCACAATAAATTTGGCTTTTACTTTTAATAAATTACTTTCATGAAAAAATTGTTATAGTAGTAAATATAGCTAACACTTCCCAGAAGAACTCCTTTAAATCAGTGCTCATTAACAGTGTTAATGAATAGTGATTTAATTAGGCATTTAAAAGAAATTAGTTTTACAAGATCTTAACCCCTTTAAAAAAAATCTAGAATTATTTTCACTACGAGGATTTCAAAGACTTCTCAAACATTCCAATAAAAACAAAAGCATAACAATTCAGTGTACATTCCCATACCTAAAATACAAAACTCTTAATAACCAGTAAACTTTTGCCTTCTTGAATTTTAAAACAAAGGATTCAAACAAATTTATTCTTATAACTTGAGGAGAGAACATGAAATACTCCAAGCACAATCACAAAATGTGTTCTTGGTTAAGTGGGAAATGTGGCTAATAAAGTAACAAAGAAAAAACATTTGCTTCTATAGATTAAAAAACCAATCAAAAAGTGTGTTTTGATATTTAACATTGAGAAGCAACGTGTTGCTGCCTTGCAGTGGTAACACTCACTTCCTTTGTCAACTATTGTCCAAAAACTGCCCTTGGCACAATAAACCCGACTGGATGTAACGCCAACATACCTCCGACGACCGCCTCTACTGCCGCGGTAGCGGTAGCAGTCCCTGGCATAGTGGCCCCGTTCACCACACTCATAGCAGCGATCCTCGGGGTGAAAAGGTCGCCCCCTGCGAGGTGGCGGACCTCGGAATCTGCCCTTTCCACCCATTCCATTGGACGGCTCCACTCGCACGCGACGACCACAAATTGTGCTTGGAGAAACAGGGAACAAAATTAAAACATTAAATCAATAACAAATCTGTCTAGACTTAAGTTTCAAACAAAAATATAGTAATTTATTCAATATATGGTTCAAGGCGTCAGACTCGCTATGGATTGAACTGCCAATGACGGGTAGTAGAGTCCCTGTCAGATGTATGGAGGATGTTTGTTACTTCCTCCACACAAACGGTTTTAATATATTTAGTATTGTAAGCGCGGTGCTCATGTACTACTTACCGACCATCCAGTCCCCTTACAGCATCCTCTGCATCCCGAGGGTCCTCAAACTCAACAAACGCAAAGCCAGGAGGGTTTCGTGCCACCCAGACGTTGCGCAAAGGACCATAGTAGGAGAAGGCCTCCTCCAGCTCCTGTTTGGACGCAGCCGAACCTGAAGATCGTCCACCACGGTCTGAGTTACAAACAAGTGGAAATGGAAAGACAACAAAATTGCTGATCTTTCCACTTAGCACATGTACTACTCGCCACAACCACCATCTTTTAAACTCGGAGAACATTAGCCAAGATATTTATTTAATAATGAACTATCAGCGATTACCTGTCTTGAATTAAAGTTAATTACTGTATTAGACGCGCAATGTTTGTGAAATGATACTGGGACCAAGGACAACACCAAGTAAATAGTTCACTACAAACGAGAAGGAAGCTAATGGCTATTTATAGCTAAATGTTCACATGTTCTTTAAATTAAAAACTGACACGGGAATCGAACCTGGGACTTTGAGCATAGTATGTCAACGATCTAACCACTGAGCTATACAGGAATCATTTCATGCCCAGAATGACTGAGTACAGGACAACTTCTGGATACCTCAGTGGTTAGAGCATTGAAGTACTAAGCCCAAGGTCCTGGGTTCCATTCCTGTGTATTTTTCAATATAATATTTAGATGTGTTTATAACCGTAATTACCAAATATGATAGCTTGGCTGTTTAATCCATCACAAATACTTGCACCCAATCTGCAAGAGGCTTCAAACAGCTGATGATGACTGTTATTAATAACAATTTTATTTAAAAAAAATATCTTTACTATTGTCATTTCAAATTGTATAATTTAAAATATTTGATAATTCAAGATTCTTAATTGTAAAAGAATAACATTTTTGTTCAATTTTTAAAGTGAAATTTGTTTTAGAGCTTTAATATCCCTTATTGGTGGTTATAATTATAGGATGAACTTAACAACCAGGCCCCAGACCAGTAATTTAACACTTAGTTACTATTTGTATTTTATATTGTCTTATGTTTATAATTATTATTGAAAGAGGTAACGGTTGTTTCTGCTGTTTTTATAGCAAAACATTCTTCATGGCCAAAATAATTCAAATATTGCTCCAGAAGAAACGAAAAGTTTAATTTTCTTCACACGGAGATAATTCTTGAGTAACTATTGATATCCCCATGTGAAGAGAATTAAATTTTCAGTTTCTTAGGAGCAATATTTTAATTATTTTGGCCATGAAGAATGTTTTGCTATAAAAACAGCACAACCCCCACCCAAACTAGCGTCTGAAGATGCTACCCGCATACAATCAGAAACGAGGACAGGTGGACTCATCAGCCCAGTAATTATCAAAATACACAGGTAAGGATTTGACCACACATTTTCCAAGGCTGACCAATGAGTTCTCTGATTTCCCACAATTCAACACAAAGAATGTACACAGGAATCAGTTGTTCAAACAATATCTAAATAATAACATTATTTGTTTGAAAGAGTTTAGTGAAACAATTTCCTCTCACTCGCATGGTCCAGCGGAGTGGGTGGCCAACGATGAAAATATCGAGGTTCACATCCCAGTCAGGTATAAATTTGATTTATTACTAAATGGTTCCCTACTCTCTCCATGTAAATGCTGATGTATTTCCTCTAAATTCAAACTTCCCGACCCTTATCTCTTTAGTGTACAGGTAATTGTAAAGTGTCAGGGATAAAGAAGGTTGAATTTAGAGGAAATGCGCCTGCGTTTGTGTGAACGGTAGTGTAAAACCATATATATGAGGGCTCAGTGATCCAAACCCCAATCGGTCTATTAAGAGCGACCACCTAAGTGGGTCGAAGAAATGTACCCCCAATATAATATAACGTAAGGCTTACCCAAGTCTCCAACATATAGTTTGCATTCTGACGAACCAGAATCCCTATATCGGGACATATTGCCTAGAAACAAAGTTTAAATATGGATTATAATACAACTACATAATTACACTTTGCACACATGAAACTAATCATCACATATTTTATGTTTCATCAAGTGAAGCCTTGTCTACAGAGTCCGTAAGATCCGAAGTTCTTAACGGTCCATAGAAATGGATATTGTGTCTACAAGTACAATTACTGTTTCCTGTTTTTTTTAAAAGTTTTTAGAAAAATATTTAATAAAACTATAATTTCATTTTGTATTCGTTTCCATAGCAACGGATCCTTTCATTACAATTCAGGTGCACGGGTTTACTTTACTCTGATTGGAAGCCCTTGGTATATTAGAGGTGAGACAACTTCTGTTAATGTGGAGTCGACCTCTTACGGACAACTCTGCACCTTACGGATACGGAGTCTATAGAAAGGGCTTTGTTCATATTTTCTCATTCATTTATATAAATACGAGTAGAGAACGCCTACAATTTATTTTTCAGTAATGATGCACTCTTCACACGCCTTCAGAGTCCAAAGACAGCAGCGAGTTCTCCGGTTTTTTAACCGGCAACAGTTTTAGTCGAGCTAATAGATGGCTTTAAAATAGTTTCTACGATCATTGGTAGAAAGCAGCACTGCAGACTAAAGGGTGTAGAAAGTCTGTTTGCCGTTCGAATAGTCTGGTGCAGTCTTTGATCTGAAGTAGGGTTGTTCGATTCATGGGCTTTGAATCGATCAAGAGGCGTAGTATCGATTCAGACAAAAGGTCGAGTGCATTTAATCGAGCTTTTAAAGATCGATCTTACAGTTCACATAAATAAAGTTTGCTTTATCTGACTAAACTAACGAAAAGTGGAGCACCTAGAAATTTACACTGAGGGGAGGGGTGGGGGTGGCGCCAAAATGTATTAATGGGAGGAGGCACCAAAAATGTATTACTTTATTAAATGCCCCTGGAAGATAATTATATTAATTTTGTGGTAGCCACAAAGGGCAGTGATTTAATTAATGTGTGTGGCGGGAGACTTACTGTATTAATTTATTGAGGAGCACTTTAAATGTTTTACTCAAAGAGAAGAATCAGTGGTGGTGGAAAACCATATTTATGAAAGGGGAAGGAGGCAGTTAGTAAAATTATGATTTTTTTTTTTAAAAAGGTTTTTGCCCTCCAAATCAAAAGGGAGATTGGGGATCCAGGAGCTTTCAGAAGATTGGTTTCAAAATTTTCCTAGGCCTACTAAGTCAACAAAAAAATTTCCTAAATCCAACAAAATTAAATTTCCCTGAATCTATTCAAAGTTTTGATTTCTTTCGATCTTTTTGAAATCGCAAGAAAAGGAATCGATACATAAATCAGACCAAGGCCTTTGAATAGATCCAAAAAATCAATTTTCGAAAAGATTGATCCAAGATCAAACATCCCTAATCTGAAGTGCATGGTAAGTGTAAAGTCTTCAAGCCTAATAACTCCAAGTGTACTTGGACTATTCGGATACAGCCCTAGTGTTTAGTATAAAAAAATATATAATTACATTATTTGAAAATAAATTTTAGGCGTTTTCTTTACTTAAAAATACAACACAAATTAATCTTAAAGTGACCTATAGGCCTGGTGTACCATAGGCTATTTATTCTAATGCTTAGGACGAAACCAACATTTGTGACTTGTTTTCCACACACTCATGGTTAAATTTTTCTAACATATTATGCATAAGTTACCAAAAAAAAAGTCATCTCAAGCTAAAGGTGACCCGACTCTTGTATAAAGAAGTTTAAATTGCTTATTATTTAGGTACTTACCATCATAATTCAACTGTTAAAAATACCACAAAAAATATATTCATGCCAATTAGTAATAAAGACTAGCCTCTATGTCGAACCCAGTGTACAAACATGTTAACCAAAAATAAAGAGAATATCGTAAATAAATAATATGTAGAGGCTCTCTAGAAATCATAAAACTAAACGTTTATCACAACAGAAGAAAATCAATAATCTAAGCTCTAAGGTGTAGTTTTAAGACCTTGGAAAAAGAGTTAAGAATTTATGATATAATATAAACTTTCTGCATAAAACTACTATTGCACTAGATTTAAAATGATTTGGAGCTCAAATATAATACATTACCGGTTAAATAAAACAACAGTATGAGAGTTAAAACCTAAAATTAAAAAGAGCACGCATACCTAATGATAAGTTGAAACACCACCACAAAACAAAATGGCCGTTTCCTTGCAAAAGAGAAGCCGATATTAGACGGTAGACGCTGTGGGAACTGTGGGAAACGCGCGGAAATTTCTTATTGGCTATTTAAAATAGCGCTTTATAAGCAAATGTATTTGGTTTGCTCTCTTTCTATTTAGCGCTAAATTTAAATATACAATTTGCTAGCACAGTTTACATGTAATTTATATTACATTAAAAATGCAGTTATAAATGTATATAATACATAACTATAAAGCAATTTAATTAAATCAACGAAACCTATATTAATTCTCTTACATTAATAATGAAATAAAAAACATGGAATATTACCCCACGTCTTAATAAATCAAGTAGCTTTACCCCCAGGTTTCATCTCGTTAAAACAAAATTCTTTGTAATTAAGCTATTTAGGTACAAAAAAAGATTAAAGGTGGAATACAAGATTTCTATTTTGATATTAGCATTTAATATAATATATAAGTGAGCTATTCATATGTGCACAACTTATAGTTTATATTATAAATCGCTTTGACCAACATAACTATCATAATGCTGCTTGTCCTATCAGTTGCAATGACAAGGCTTAGAAACTTAAGGGGGGTGCCTAGTTGAAGGAAAATATCCTCCCACTGCAGTATTTCTTATGGGAATGTCAGCTCTGAATATTCAAAACCATTAAAATATACAACTATCTTAAAACTTTCTGCTTTGAGCTTATTTATTGAGAAAGGTTAGATCTATGTTTCAAACCATTTAGAAATGAGGTAACAATTGAATATTTGCATTGTTAGAGACTAAATTATATATTTGTTTCTTTTCTTGACTAGTTATTGGTATTTCTTTGTTTTTCTTGTTAAATATTTGGTTATCAATAAATCCTCTCAGATTTTCTATAGAAAACTTAAAAATCACACAAATGGATGATGATGATGATGATTTTGAAAATGATCAATTAGTCGAAGGAGAAGAAAGTTCTCTTGGTGTAAATATTTATCACTAACTATTTGAAGGTTTTACAATGTATCATTAGGCTAATTATCACAATAATTATTAATGTTACTACTAAGAACTGTCCTGATAATAGGATCGTACCCGTGTCAGTGGACGAATGGTCTAAGGTGTCACTTTCATGTTAGACTGCCCTGCTGAAGACAGGGAGATCAAGGTTTGAATCCCAGTCGAGTCTACTGAGAGTGGTATTTCTTATACCTATGGTTTCCCACTCTCCTTACATGCAAATGCGGGTAGATTATTTATAAAGTGCTTCCTTCCTCCTCCATACCCCATTAGAGTAATTATCATACAACCTGAACAGGTAGCAATACTCAGTGACAATCCTGACCGGTAGCGATGAGAACCTATTTGTGTACGGGGTGTGGGTATTAGTCATAAAAGGTGTTTTTGAAAGACTTGTCCTCTCAATCCAAACTGGGGCTTGGGGTCCCTATATTAGGAACATTTGGAAAATTGGACTCCTCTAGAAGTTATTTGTAGTTGGATGTGAGGCCATCTTTCAGCTTCATAATTGAGAATATCAAATATAACCATTGATTTAGACAAAAGATTCAAACTCATGAGGTCTTGTTATGTGTTCCAATATTCTAACACTGAGCCACCCTGGTCTGTCTAGTATCCAGGGCTTGGGCCCTTCAGACCCCCTCCCACTTTCCACGCCCATGTTGATAACTTTTTTCCACCAGTTTGTAGTCTAGCAGTTTTTATGTTGCCATATCTTAGTATGAGCCCCAGTTGAAGGTTACAAATACTGAACAAGGTTTGACATGAAACTGACTCATAATTGTGAGGTTATGTTTAGTTTAGCTCGAGATTACAAATGTTCCTTCAAGAGTTGTAAAATGACACACAAGGCTACGAGTGATTGCCTGTACACAACAATATGATGTTCTCAAACTATAGTTTCTTTTTAGCATCGCATCTTACTACCCATTCAGGTTATACGCTTATGTACTAATTACACTGATGGGCTATGGATGAGTAAGGTTGAATTTAGAGGAAGGGTACCCACATTTGTGTGGAAAGTCAGAAATCATTTAGGATAAACCACCCTCAGTACACCTGACCGGGATCAAACTCTGAACTCCCCATCATCGGCAGTCTGGTCTATTGCAAGAGTGACACCTTAGACCATGCAGCCACCGAAGTGGGCCCCAAACAATTACTTATACATATTTAATTAAAATAAAACAATTAATTTGTTTAAAGTATATAAGTGTGTATGTTGTACTCGCAGGAGTACGAGGGTGAAAGGAATGACTCGAACCAGAGACACGGTCAAGGACGTGCTCTTTTACCCAACGGTGACGTGTACGAGGGCAAGTACCGCAACGGTAAGCGACACGGTAGCGGTCTCTATGTGTTCCGCGGGGGAGCGAGGTACGAGGGCCAGTGGAAGAAAGGTGTCAAGCAAGGAGAGGGAAAGTTTCACTACCCTGATGGCTCGTGGTACGAAGGTACGAAACAACCCTACAAACATTCTCAACCAGGGGAGTTTGGAACAACCTTTTATACCAGTAAGCCACTGCAAGCTAACGCTTGCACTATTAACTGTACATGAACAGTAACACTTTGGGGACCAAACTGAGATGGAAGTTACGGATATAGCCTGATCAAGTATAATAAATTCATAAGTTAGGAAAATGAGCTTGAGCACAGGAATTGAACACGGGACCCTTGGCTTCATGTACAAAGGCTCTACCACCGAGCTAAAGTATTTGTCAGGTGTCTTGGAGTCATTTTCCAAATTTATGAAAAGGCTCATATAAGTTTTTACCTGAACAAAAAATGTACAGTGTTATTTGCTATGTAAAACACCATTCATTTTGAACAAAAGTATTGGCTGAACATTAATCATAAGTAAACTACTCTTGGTTTTAAAGATACTATTAAAATCACAATTTCACCTCAATATATTATCATATAACATCTAGATATTAATTTTGAACCAAATCAATCAAACGGTTCTGGCTGTAGCTGCAGTGACAGACAGACAGACAGACAGAATTGTAAAACCCTCTTTTTTTTTTTTTTAGTTTGAAGACAAATAAAATGTCAATGATCATCATGATTTTGAGTTAGAAACGTTTTGTGATTAAAATAGATGATCTGAAAAACAAACTGTCACCAGTTTAAAAACACCTGTTAAGAGTATTGAAACAGTTACTTTTCCTGCTCCCACTTGAAATTCTTTGTCAGGATCTAAACAGAGTTCAGATTTCAATTTTACAAAATACAAACATTTTTCTGTGCGGCCAACATTGATAACATTTAATATTATAATAATAATAATATTAATAATAATAATAATAATAATAATAATAATAATAATTACTATTATTATTTTATATGTATTGATAAAAGCTTTCAAAAGTTAAAGCTGCGGATCACATGACTTTATTTATGGTTACTTGAAAGAAGATCTAGTAACTTTTAATATGTCATTTAAGATTCTTCCTATGAAAATTGGACAGTATTGAGAAATATCTGAATATTTAGTCTCAGGGTGTGAACCACGAATATGTCAGCGTAATGTCAGCACACCTTGATGCAGGTGAGTGGAAGCGGGACATGCGTCACGGGTACGGCGCCTACCACTACCCCAACGGGGATGTGTACGAGGGCTCCTGGAGGAAGAACCTGCGACACGGTCTGGGGAACTACACCTACCAGTCGTCGGGAACCAAGTTCATGGGGAGTTGGGTCAACGAAAGGATGGAGGGGCCAGGCCAGTTGATACACCCCGAACACCGTTACCATGGGACTTGGGGCAAGAACCTGGTGAGAGATACTTTGTCACTAGGGGATTTCTATGAGACAGGAGTCTGGTGAGAGATACTTTGTCACTAGGGAATTTCTATGGAGCAGAAGTCTGGTAAGAGATACTTTGTCACTAGGGGATTTCCATGAGACAGGAGCCTGGTGAGAGATACTTTTTCACTAGGGGCTTTCCATGGGACAGGAGCCTGGTGAGAGATACTTTGTCACTAGGGGCTTTCCATGGGACAGGAGCCTGGTGAGAGATACTTTGTCACTAGGGGATTTCTATGGGACAGGAGCCTGTGACAGAGAGATTGGAGGTTGAATCCCAGTAGGGTGTATTGAAAGGTGTTTTATAAATGGTTTTCCACTCTTCCCTCCATCCGAGTACAGGTACACTTCCTCTAAATTTAACCCTTCTCATTCCTAGGTTCATATGTTTAGAACACAAACGGTTAGTGCTACACGATGACTAAAAACCCAACAGAGGGTGATTAAGAGCAGACACGACCAAGTAGAGGGGTACAAAAAGGGCAAATATTTTGATATTTCTTGTTAAGATATTCTCCAAAGCACAGGCATAGCTACGGCTGATGCCCCGAGTTCATGTTTTGTAGCCAGAAGGTCCAGGGGTGTACACCTTCTCCCTCAAGTGGATGCAGCTCGGCCGATATGTCCACATGAAAGTATCTGACCAGGACCTGGCAGAGGCCCTTGATGAAGAAAGGGCAGAGGAGAGTACCAAGGACCCCGGTGCGATTCCTCGTGGGGTGGTCGCTCTGTGGAGGGCCAGCAAGGTTAGTCTGTTACAACACTTTGCTCTGAATCTTGTCCTTTACGTTGTCGCACAGAAGCGAACAGAGCCAAGCCAAACGTCCCCCTATTCAAGGAAACTCGCCCGCTTTCTCTTTTCATTCAAATCCATAACTATACATTTATTTAACATTTTTAGTGTATGTGGTGTTTAATAAAGATCGTTAAATTAGGTTTGAAATGAGTACAAACTCTAAAAAATTAACAATGGATACTTTGAATTATACAAATATTACCTTTTCAAACTCAAGTTAAATGCTATTTCTTATCATTGATTTAAATAGTAACTTCGCGGGGGATCATGATGGGTCTGTACCGTCTAATTTTTCAAACTAACCAGATAGTACTGTATATTGTAGTAATTTATTATAAAGCTGTACAATACTTTGTTAACGTGGAGTTTAAGGAGTCCAGTAGTACCCACACAGACACAATATTGCTTCAAGGTCAGCATGTACGACCCCAGCCTGCTACCCGCAGAGCCTGTTCCTGTGACCATCGTGGACTCTGTCCAGTCCATCGAGTCCGTGGAGCTACCGGAGGAGGCAGGAGAGAAGCAAGAAGAGACACCGGAGGAGTCAGGAGAGAAGGAAGAGGAGACACCGGAGGAGGCAGGAGAGAAGCAAGAGGAGCCACCGGAGGAGGCAGGAGAGAAGGAAGAGGAGACACCGGAGGAGTCAGGAGAGAAGGAAGAGGAGACACCGGAGGAGCCAGGAGAGAAGCAAGAGGAGCCACCGGAGGAGGCAGTAGAGAAGGAAGAGGAGCCACAAACACCAGAACAAGTTGTACAAGGTAATACTCCTGCGCGGCAGTCCTGGATTCGTGCCTAAAGAGATTTAATGTTTTAATATTTTATATTTTTTTATCACTTCATCTCACATATTATATAATAACGCTAATGCGTTTTAAGTTTGGAGTTGGGACAATTGTACCTGCATTTTCTTGGAGGGGAGAGTGGAAAACTATTTAGGAAAAGCCAGCCTGAGTATATCTGATCAGGAGTCAAACACTGATATTCGAGTCGAGTCAATTGCAACGATGACACGTACATTCGACCATTGGTGCAGGTAGTTTCCCACACTTGGAGCATTCTCAATTATTACTCTCACTAGAGAGATAAACATTTTATTAACAACAGAATGTGTTGTCGCTAAGACGAATCACCCAAAGAGGCGGAGCGGCTTACTTCCCAAGAAATCCAAGAAGACATTCAACCTGAGACGGTAAATGTGGAGCCAGAGGTTTCCGCAGAGGACAATCCAGAGACCTAAGAAGAGGACTTTTAGTAAAATGTCCTTCTTTCTCACAACAGATAATAAAGTCAATGGATCTATAATTTTAGCAGTCTTTCTTACTCCACTTTGTGACTGATAAAGTCTGTGAATAAAGCAGCTCGTCTTTATTTGTCCCTTAACCAGGCACAGGTAAGTGACCACACCTCACAAGTAGAGATAAATCGTGTCATTAATAAACACAATAATGTTAATGGCACACAAAATTAGCTTTGATGAAAATAGGGTGGAATAAATTAATCCAGGTAATTTGTCAAATCAAATCAGATTTGTAAATTTATACAATTTTCTCAAAATCAAACTAATGATTAGGACAGTAATAAACGAATAGAAATATATTTATATTAGTGTATGTAAGAGTAACTCTACTATTGATGTTAGTGGAACCTTGGGTGGATGTAAGTATGTACTTCATGTTCATATTTACTGATGTCAATAATATATCACTTTCATGTATTAGTTTTAACTTTACAAACATGTGGTTGTGTATTAACAACCCTCATGACAGTCAATATTCCACTCCAGTGGAGTACGGTAGTTATAACTAAATGTTGTACAAGGAGTGCTGCCATGTAAATCATATCGTCTTTTTTAATTTTTAGTTCGATCAAAATTTCCAAAATTTAACTAAACTATACATTGAAGGAAGTGAGAAATATTACCGAACAATCTCTCGACCTAGACTCTAGATTTTGTCCTATTGGGGATTTTAAAGAAGGAGTCCTGCGAAATACATCTCTGAAAAGCGGATTCAAAAACACAAAATTAGGGGGTGAAGAAAATATTAAGTAATGGCAAGAAATATAAAAGGACAAACACTCACATTTGCAACAAAAAATGTCTATGGGAACTTCTTTTCAATTTTGACTTCTATCTAAAGCAGTGTCAGTGTAAAACTTTGGACTTTTCCACGTTTTCCCAGTCTGTAGCCACCCTGAGTGTTTTCCAAACTGTGGCACATGGCCCCCTGGCGTGAACAAGACGTATTCATTAAAAGCTTTTTTTTTTTTCAAATAATAACAAGCCTGATTAACAAATTAATGCCAACGTTGGGTTACCACTAGATATTTATTAGAATTTGTAACGACCAATTGTACTTTACAAGATGAGGTGAAGCATTGGTCGGGCCATGGCTCTGAAAGGTGGTACATGACTGGTGAAAGTTTGGAAATCACTTATCTAGCGCATACACTTGAAGGACACAAGACCAAAGAATATATTTCAAGGAAACTTCCCAGCCAATTCCTCAACACTTCCAGAGCCATTTTGAATAGTTTCCACGTTCACTTTACAAGTAAAACATCTTGAGATATTCAAGAACGCACTCAGGGATTTGAACCTGGTGGGCCTCAATATTTCCAAGTTTTGAAATGTTTTTTTATGAACCAACAGTTTTTATGGCCAATGGCGGTCCTTGCTTTGTATATTTTCATTTTCATTGCATCCAACCATTTAACGTCTGATCAATTTACAGTTATAATTTATCGCTGATATTTTTTTTCAACTTAACTTCCCATACACATATTTAGTTGGTACTAATGTACTGCATGCTGAAATCTTTAGGGAAGCCTCATAGGTAAATAAACAAATAAATTTGAAAGTTGATAATAATTTATTTTCTCTAAAACAGATATCTGTAGATATTAGCACACATTACATTGAAAACTAAACAACAGTCAACATAAAAACGATAACTTTTTAAAAAATAAGTTTAAAAAAAAAAAGAGTATTTGAGTATTTAATAAAAATCAGTGCTTTTATGTAAATTCCATAAACAACATCGATCCAGTCTCCTGAAATTTATGTGGATTTTTTATAGTCCAAGGCAGAGAAACTTTATGTATAAATGTAATTTTATAGGAAATATCTTTTTTATGTTCATGTTAGGAAATCATGTCTAATTCCATTCACCAATGACATACCACTAAAGATAAGTTACAAAATCAGGTCAAACATAAATATAAAATTTTATACAAAAAAAAAAGTAAAAATGAAGTGAAAATACTAAACATAGCTCTGACAACATTTATAAAAAAGTTTTTTTATCTAAAATCTATTACAAACATTTAACAGACCTATAAATGTATTATATAACGGGTACAGACTAAAACGTGTGAATGAGTCAAAATTAAACCACAAGTACAATATTTTAAAAGTGGATCTGAACGCTGAACAAAAGACAATCAACATTTAAAAAGTTTATAAGGGACAACATTTGAATTTAACAAATTGAAGGCTTGAAATAACAGCCCACACACTTTTTTGTTAAAATTCAGACATCTAAATACCAGGCCTAAGAGTTTTGAAAGAAACAGTTTCTATTCGAGGATCACTAATATAAACCAATTAATACTTCAAGTTTAATTTCTGTAACAGATCTATGGAAAAATCAAGAAAAAACATGAATTTTTACGATTTTTTTTTGTTTAAAAAAATTATGATCATAAAAATTTAGATTTGTAACTGGATTTAATACAGTTGCATTAAGTTATGTTTTTTAAACCAGAAAAAATAAATATTTGGGGACCGTTCTTTGATCAAATGTCTTAAGATTGAATTAAATTAATTAAACTCAAAATTTTCAAGTTTAGGAAAAATCCAACTTAATAAAGCTATAAGGGTGGAAGGAGTAGAGCTGAGAAAAGTGGAAGTAGAGAGGATCTAATGAGAAGAGGACAGTAGGGAGAGTTGTTCTATAGGTTGTGTAAGAGACCTGCTATGGAGAGTTGTTCTATAGGTGTGTAAGAGACCTGCTATGGAGAGCTGTTCTATCGATGTGTAAGAGAGCTGCTATGGAGAAGAGAAGTGCCCTTGATGTGTAAGGAAGTGTTGTACAGGGAATACTTTATACCCAATGTCACATACGGCAGAAACATGTACATTGAATGTAAGAGAGACTGGGAGAGCATGTTAGCTGTCACCAGGAGAAACATGGACATTGAATGTAAGAGAGACTAGGAGAGCATGTTAGCTGTCACCAGGAGAAACATGGACATTGAATGTAAGAGAGACTAGGAGAGCATGTTAGCTGTCACCAGGAGAAACAGGAGTACATGAGATAGTGGAGGAAGCAAGACTGAGATATGATGAGGATGGAAAAAGAGAGAATACCAAAGAAAATGTTAGAAATGAAGTATGTAGGGAAAAGCAGCGAGGTAGGTCAAGAAAGAGGGATGTAAGGACAGAGGGAGATGGGAGGAATTTTACTAAACTGACCCGGCCACAGGCTGGAAACTGTTGATGATGATGATTGGTCTAGCTCCTAACACTAGACTCGAACTTCAATTTGGGAGTCCTTGCAGCGTGTAACCCAACTTACCGTGCTTGGTTCCACTATGGCAAGATAGGGCCGTGGTGTAACACATCAAGGTAAGACTGATATGAAGTGTACAAATATATCGCAATTAATCAATTTACCACTCAAAGCAAAAATATAAAGTGAAGACAAGGATTATTTCAACCATTTTCTCACAAGCAGAGCTGATAACTGTTGTAAATAACGTACTTTAAGTTTAATTCTGTTCACATTTCACCATCGTAGACACACAAGCATCAGCTAAAGATGCCCAATCATTGAGTTCTAAAATTATTACAAATGTATAGTGTCTGAGTAAAGCTTTATTTACAAGAAAAACATAAATCTCTTTATGGAAAAACGTTTTTTTCCAATTTTGAGACGCACTTTGTACATTCCTGTACCTTTTTCTTCTAAGTTGTAAAAAACATGACAATAAAATCATAATGATGCAACTTAACAATAATTGTAATTTATTTTCAACAAGTACTATATTGAATAAGTAATTTCCTGGTTAATATTAAATTGAGTAATTTCAAGGTTTGGCCCGCCCTGACAATAAAACTTCTCACGTTCAACAAATGCAGTTGTAACTGTTGAAGGACGCTATATATCAACAGCTATAACATCAATAAATATTGGTGCTTGACATTAAAACAACTCATTACCGCACTCAAGACCAAGAAGGTTATACATGATTTGTAAATGAGATAAATGGCTACAAAAGTATATGGGCCAATGCACAAATATTAAATTAAATAAACTGAAATAAAACAGATATTTAAAAAACTACACCAACAAAACTTATTCATAAATATTCTGTGATTAGAGTATTTTATTCGTACCCAAATCAGGTCAATCTTGAATATATAAGTCCATATTATAAGACAAAATCGTTAACATTAAAAATAATGAAGGCATCACTTTCTTTCTGGGAAATATGAATCTGTAAGGCTTTGTCAAAAACAGATAGGGCAGAAACAATATCGCTTGCACTTGGAACCATTTTACAGTGGCAGCAGTGTGTGAAAAATATTTTATTACTCCCATAAGGATACTCTTCAAACACCATTTTATAGCGTTATTAAAGTGTCTGAATTGACAATAGCTTGAAGCTTTTATTAATATTTTAAAACTAAATAACATATTATATAACAAAACTGTTTAGAAAATGAAGAGTTAGCAATGTTTGCTTTAAGAGGCTTCCTCTTTGACCGACGGCAACAGTTTAGTGTGAAGTGAGTTCTTCCAACGTGCAAGCTATAGTGCTCCTAACATTACGTTCATGTCCATTCTTCCATCAAACTCTACAGTAATACACGCTAATTAACAATAATAAATTACTACATTTCATTGGTATTATTTACATCCTGAAAACAATATCCTACAACCAATATTAAAACTATTTGATTATGAAATTATAGATACACACATTTAATAAATAATATGCCTATAAATAATGTTGTATTTATTTAGAGATTCAAACTATGAGAATGTTATGACAAATGAAAGTCAGTGCCTCTAAATGATTGTATTATGGTAGATGGTAATTGAGATACTGTCGTACCCAGGGATGTAAGTGCTGAAGTGTCTTCAAGTGAGAAAAGTGACAAGAAGCTGTAAAAGAGTGATTAAAAAGTGACTTTCAAGACGACAAGAATATCCCAGCAGTATAAATCTTTTGTGTATTTTCTTTGTTTCCTACCAAAAAAAGGCCAGTTAAGACCAAAGTTTAACTAAACTTTAAGAATTTTGCCAACATTAAAAAAAAAAAGTGTAATTTAGGCTTTGATCCTGGATGGGGTATAGCTTACAAACAATGGTTGGCAATATTTTATTTGGAAAAGAGTTACAAAAGACAACTAAATCATATTTTAGGTTTTTTTTTTAAAGAATGAAGTTATTAAAAGATGTTTTGTGTTTTTCAATTTCGTTTTGAAGGTGGTCTGTCTCTCTTCTTCTTTTTGTGCTTGGAAAACATCTGCCATACATTGCTTGGGCAGTTCTGCTTCCTGAAAATTCTTCTTCTTCAAAGCCTTATGTGACCTTTCATTTGTTTCTGTGAACTATTTATTTGCAGTTTTTGCATTTTTCTTCTTCAAGTTTCCGTTTCTCTTTTAGTTCATATACATGTTTCAAAGTTTCTTCCTTTCGTTTTGTGATGTTTGAGGAAGTGCACTTAAATTTGCATGACATAGAGAGAGAGAGAGAGAGAGAGAGAGTGAGTGGAAAACAATTTAGTAAAACCACTCTCAGTGCATCTGACCGGCATCAAACTCCAATCTCCCCAGTCTATTCTATTGTGAGAGTAGCACCCTAGACCATACGGCCACCAAAGGAGGTAAAATGAAATTTTGAATAAAACCATTAGTAGGCTATATGTTTCTCATAATTGAAATTCACTTGAAATTATGACAACAAAAAATACTAACAAGTGCGGCTCTTAGATTGTACGCTAGGTACATTCAATGTTTCTCAATAAGATTACTAAATGATGATCTTCCTTCTAGAAAAACCCTTAAAACTGTTAGGTAAGTAAGTCTACCTAATAAGTTGGTTTAGAAAAGTGACTAAAAGTGATAAAATGTATGAGATTAAGTGCATTGAACACAAACAATTTGTAATAAATAAAATGATAGAATATTAGGAAAATGGTAGAGCACAAATAAAAGTAAAACCACTAACACATATTTACAAACACTTCAATATTTCAATGCTATTATAGCGTCTTCCTCAGGCAGTAATAGTAGTTAGTCTAGTTACTACTACTGCCTGAGGAAGACAAAATATCGAAGTGTGTGTAAATATGTGTTAGTGTTTTTACTTTTATTTGTGATCTACCATTTTCCTAATATTCTATCATTTTATTTATTGTAAAAGTGATAAAAGTGATCCAATGTTGTACATAGTCCAGTCTTGTGTTTTACCCTCTTCTGCTCAAGAAGGAACTGATGTACCCCGGAAATTACATAATTCCATGTTTTGTGGTGAACTTTGAGTCCTACAGTTTTCTGGCAAGTTTGTAGGCCTTGCCTTCTGTCCTCCTTTCAACGTTAAAGTTAATACAACCGTTTGGCTCTATTTTTAAATATATTTCTATACCAAATCTGTATCAAGTCTCAAGAATATAAAAATCAAAATTAATGAGTGCTTGTGTTGAAATATCGTGTTCTGATAAACTTTCTAGAGCAGAGAATCTATGCAAATGTAAATTGGGGATTCTCAATCATTTCCAATGACACATCTCAAATATTGACCAATATCTTTTGTATCTGTGCAAATTCCCGATAATTAACAAACTACATAATAACATAAAAATAAATCTTCCGTTGCGAATAAAATCTCATTGATTAAGAGTCAGAATAAACTCTCTCTAAACATCTTCGTGTCACTTTTTAGCTTTAATTTGTCAAAACATTTGTCGGATGGCACACAAAATACAATTGACTACATTAAGGTGTATTTACATTGACATGACAAGGTCACTAAGGTTAAGAAATAACATTAATTTGATGAGGATCAAGCATTTATAGCTTTTACTTTTCATCAAATCAATATTATAGAATGTTACAATGCAATGAAATAAATGTGACTTTGAAGAAAGCGTAGGCCTAGCACAATTTAGCAAATTTGATTACAAAACATAAAAAAAGGAGGGGCGTGTGTTTGGAAATATTAATTATACTTCTGACACTACAAAAAAACTTGTTTGCCAAAACCGATTAAAATGTTATACTCGTAACAAGTAAATGCTCATAGCTTTACACCGAATGACAAGATTCTTTTAATAATGAGGTGGCCTAATAGCTGAATAATTTTACAATAACAGAAATTGATAAAAATAAAGAAAAAGTAAAAATAAACTAATAAGTGTGAATTTAATAAAGAAAGCCCACCTGATGAAAGATTGGTAAAAATCCAATACTCAAAGGTGACATCTTCTGTCTTCTATATTATCGACACACATGTATACACATATTGTCATTTTTGCCCTAATATAAAAAGAGAGGGAAGACGAAAGACAATTTACACAAACACAAAGTAACACAATCATTGGATTCTTCACATATTTTCCCTCTTTCCCCAGATGGGCGGACTTCTACCTTCATTAAGTTTACACTTATTATTTTATGTTCATTTTTCTTTATTTTTATCAATTTATACTATTATAAAGACAAGAATTTTAGACTTGTAAAAATATTGTTTTTAATTTGTTGATGTCTACGTGCTGACCCTACATATGGATGTACATGTGTTTAGTAATATTGCGGTGAAATGAAACTCACTAAAACATAAATTGCTTTATATTTACACTTTTTTTATGTTTTCCCGAACAAATAATCTCTCTTACACAATAACTTAAGCTAGCAATTAATTATCTGTGGCTTCTCTTAAAATGTTAATACAGATAAAAATTATAAAATTACAATATACAATTAAAATAAAATACTTAAGAGCTAGTAAATACTTTGTAATATAAAACAAAATATGAAAAGTTTTTCGATGCAACTAAAGTCCACTTCATAAAGTCTTTAAACTCAGAAGTAATTGGAATGTATGTAAAGTTTTGTTAATATTTCATAGTAACAACAATCAGGTTAATATAATTTATTGGTAAAATACCAAAATGTGTCGATTTTTTGGTACATCAACGAGTTTAAATGGACCCTTAGTTGAAATGCAGTGAAGTTGTGTTATCTTCAATGGCTGTAAATTAAATATTATCTAGGGGTGTGCAAAGTCCACTTTTTCAATTCAAAGCGAACTTGAATCGAACATATGAAATATTCTCGAAGCAGAATCGAAGTTAGAATATTTTTTTGTTAGTTTTTTACACTAGAAAAATATATGATATTGTTGTTAATTAAACTTTATATATTGAAATTACTTATTCTTATTGTTACTAATATTACATTTTAATCTAATAAATAAAGTTATATTACAACCTACAATTCAATTACTTAGGACTTTATCCAAATTAATGTTGTTTTATATTATGGATGAATGGCAATAATTGACCATAAATAGAGTATTTTAGCTGTGAATGTTTTATTGATGAAGCTTCAAAGCCGGAATTATTTTCGAAGTCGAAGCTGACATTTGTTTCAAAGTTTCAAAGCCGAGTCGAAGCTTTGCACACCCCCCTAATAATATCTATGATTCAATGCGCATAACATTTATTTAAATGATCTTTTATGCCCCATATACATGGGAGATAAATTTTGATGCATAATTCAGTATTGAATTCAGAAAGTTTGCAATTACAGTGTGAAGGACTAATTGGTAAAATAAGTAGCTATCACGAGTCAGACACCTTAGCTCAGTCGGTAGCGTGTCTGCCTACTTAGCTAAGGGTCCCCAGTTCAATTCCCAGCATGGCTGAAAATTTATCATAGATGAAAATATGGGTTTAGCCTTTCACAATGATGAATTAACGGCCGGGGGACTGGATGTTGTGTCTGTCCTAGTCTTAAGTTATATTAAAGATATATAAAGTTACGACAGGCCTAGCCAGCCGATAGTGGAAAATATATGGCTCGAATAAAAAAACTGACCACAGGCTGGAAACAGTAATGGATGTAAAAAAAAAAAGTAGCTATCATGAAAACTTGTGAGTAATTTGATGGTAGCACAGGTGCTAATTTTCAGCAATGGTTAGTTACAAACAAAAGCGCCGGAGAGATTAAAGTTGTTCCACCATAGTAAAAACTGAGGAAGGGGATTGATGTACCCAGAAAATTACATAATTATGTGTTTAGTTGTGTTTTAGTTGTGTTTAGTTGTGTTTTAGTTGTGAACTTTGCCTTGCCCTTCAATGTTTACTTAAATACAACTGTTTGGCGCCATTTTTACTTTGTCTATATTGAATTAAGTATAAAAATATTGCCCGTGTGTGTGTTGTGGAAACAGAATAGAATTATTTAAATATAAATGTACAAATAAACTGTTGGTTAAAAAATGGCTAGTTAATTAATTCAGTAATGTCGACCCTTAATGAAAGTAATTAACCTCACTTTACCACATTGCAATACGGTCCATATTAAAAAATACCACAAGCTGTTTCTTAAGTTTTAAATTTGTTTATTTAATTTAAACAAACTAAATAATGACATTATCAATTTTATTTGTGGAATCAAGCTAAGCATTTTATTATAAGACAGCAAAGCCAGGAGCAGAACGTTTCAAGACAAAAGGTTACGATTCTTGCGGTATTATTTTAACAACTATCATAGTTTTAACAAGTATAAATATATTTAATTACTGTGTCTGAATTTTAAGAGTATTCAACCCAATTACTCGATAACATTGATTCTTACTTGTATCGAAAGATTCAAGAATTGATCTTAATATCATGATTTTCGATATCTAGATTCTGAACTGCCACATCCCAAATACTATTTAACAATGAGTAGGGCCAGTGGCTAAATGATTTTATAATAATGAAAATTAATAAAAATAAAGAAAAAAACTAAATAATAAGTGTAAATTTTAAAAAAGAGGGAAGAAGAAAGACAATTTAGACAAACACTAAACTACTCCTTTTTGAAATCTCTTATTTGTGTTTAAATGTGTGTGACTACTTCTACTGTAGAAGACACAAGGAAGAAGTAGTCACATTACTTTGTCTATCGGATCCTCGCCACATCTTCCGTCTTTCCCCAGGTGGGTTGTCTTCATTAAATTTACACTTGATAGTTTATTTTTATCAATTTCAGTTATTATAAAATGCCAGTGAACGATAGTTCCGACATCTAAACGAAAAGGGAATATTCAGAATTGAGTAAGTTTCCGTTGTGAGACTAAGCAGCTATTTTGCCCTTTCACTTTAGTGCCGGCAAATTGTAAATATACACAACAAGACCTTTGCGTTCTAATGACCTTGAACAGATCAAAGTATTTTTGTTGTTGTTAGTTTCAATTACTAGGTTTTTTTCAACCACATGATGATACAATATATAAATAAATAAAGTATTTTTAAAAGTGCGTGATAAGTAATTGAAATTGTAAGTGTTAAGTAATTGTAACCGATGTTAAACATCCATAAAACCAGGAATGTTGAATTGTTTCTGTCGATCCAGGAACTGCTCCTAGTCTTATTTAGTGGCAACGCTGTGGGCTTGCTCGATGCGAGACGTTAGGTTAAGAAACTTTGGGGTCTTACTGACTCCCTTGGCCCCTGTCCCCTCCCATATCACCACCAGTCCATCCACCGTGGCCACGTACAGGTGTTGGGAGTCGTGAGAGTACGTCACACTGAGGAACAAAAACATTCCTCTTTTAGATTGACAGAGAATAGAGTCGCGGGAGCTTCGAACCTTGGACCTGACTTTGGAAAAATAGCAACTAAACCCGACATCACATGAATAATTTACAAATTAATTGACTCAACTAATAGGTACAGTTTGTTATCTTTCTAAATAGGTACAAAACTATCTCAACTGTAGAATACATTTATAATATTGTTACCTTATAATTGGTTGGTGTAGAATACTGCTAGCTATCTCCCTCACCACCACCAGATTCCAAGTGCTGTACAGTCTGGAACATAAAAACACCAAACTAGGGATATTAAAAGAGAAAACGTGGTTTGTTGTCGATGTGAACAGCCACATATGAAAACAAGGAGCCATCGGGTTTCTACAATCATATATAAGTCATATGTTGATAAATATTTATCTAAGAACACAATTTAAACAAGTTATCTGGATTATCAGTTTTACACCACCGTGACAACTTAGGATATGGGAAGTGGCCCTCACTATATCAGTCCCCTAACTTCAACCTTGGCTGAATCCCACTCCTTCCTACCAGCGCACTTATAAGCCATTTATAATCATTTGGCTGTCACAATAATAATATATAGTAAGCAAATTACCGTTTGCGCTTGAATATAGTGCGATGTTTATCTCCTAAGATTCCTACAGAGGTCTATTTTGTAACGTACTGGAACTGTACACCCCTCTCCCAATCATTGAGCGCATCTAATAATAAACTCAAGGTCCGACCGTAGAGAGAGTATTACACCCTTCAGTGTTGGTGGTAGATCCTCAAGTGAGGGATTGTGAGTAGAACATTCCTCAGAGACTCAAGGGAATGAGAACAAGCTTGGTGTTTCAGAGGTGGATACAAGGAGTTAGAGAAAAAAATATATGAACATTTTTAGAAGTGCTTGCGCATCAAGACAAGAATATAGAGTTCCTAATTGATATATTCGAGAACTTTAATTTTTCATGTATAACACCTTCAAAATCTTAGAGTTGTATTATGTGCGGGACTGTACTATATTTGGTTCAATACGGTGCTGCTATATAATACAAATGGTTAGTATTTTGATTTTATTCTGTTTCCAGTGTTAGTATCTATAAAGTTCAATCCTAACAACATCAGTCTACACTTTTAACCTGAAGCAGCTGTCCGTGGCAGTGAAAGCTCGTCTGTAAAATATGTCTGTTATAGTTTTATCCAAGCAGTTTCTACTCCGCCATCATTCGGGTGAAAAGATCCATAGCAAAATTACAAACTACAATTAGATTTTTAAAACTTGAATCTAATTTCTTTAAATCCGAAGGAGCCAGTCCTACTCCCTTGTTGCAGGTCACCTGATGGCCCCCGTGTCCAGTCCCGCTGCCATCACGTTGACAGACACCCCCTCTGGGGCGCTGGAGAAGCACAAGGCGGTGATGGTTTCCTTGCTGATCACTTCTCCCACAGGCAGTGTGTTGATGGTGTGAAGTCTCAGTATAGAACCCGTCTCCCGGCCTGGATCACTCAACACAGTCGCAATGTCTCCCAGGGTCTCGCTCACCGCAACCAGACGCACAGAGGACCCCGTGTCAGGTAGCGAGCGCACGTACGTTAGACTGAAACAAGATGAAAAGATCTCGCTATGACGTATGGATGTCTAACTCCAATCCTTGATTCTAGAGATTGAATGAATTAACGTCAAAAGGAGGACGTAGGGGCAAGGCCTGCACTCACCAGAAACACGTAAACCTTAAGAGTTCACATTTAAAACAAAACATTTTCAAGGCACTTTGTTTGGTCAGACTTTAATCTTTACCTTTAGACTTACATTTTCCTAGTAACGTTTAATAGTTAGCAGTGAGATATGTTTAAGAGGAAATGTACCCACATTTGAGTGGCGGGGACTAGGGAAAACCGTTGTCAGTAGACCCGGTCAAGATTCGATCTCTAAGGAGATTGATGTCCCCACCTGTTAATGTCCCAGATGATGGCCGCCCCATCTGTACCGGCACTGACAGCCACACTGAAGCTGTGGCACACGTACAGACCCAGCACCGGCCCAGCATGGCCCAGCAGCACCGTCGGTTCTGACCTGAACTCTAGCTGACCCCTGGTTGGGTTGAACTGAAACTGGTAGACCATGATCTTACCGGACCAATGAGCAACCCACAACTGGTTGCAGTCCGGCGCACTGGCGCACAGACAGATCTGAAACACAAACACACAAACGTTAGTTTGACAGATGAGACTCTCGACAAACTGGTCAGGGCTTCGCACCTAATAAAAGTACTTTATCGGTCCACACATATTTTACAAGTAGAAACCAAAGTTAAAATATATACTTATTGTTTTTACTGTGCATATTTATTATTTATTTATATTTATATAGTGTTTGAGTTTATCATCTTCATGAACGGGTCTGTTTGAAACATGAGCCTCTCCAACATCTGTCTGTTTCACCACCTGTACCTTGTCTCCTCCATCACTCTTATAGTATTTCACTTCACAGGCTTGAATCCAGCTTACATTCTTCTTCTTCTTTACCCACACGTTTCCTCTGTTTGTGTACGTCCTGTTTATCACACTTCTCTCACTCATTCCTCTACTCTGTCTTCCAATTTACTCTATTTAAAATTTGAAAATTGAAACTAAAATTTACTATTCAGAATTGAAAAAACAAATTTAATCGCTAATTTATTAATCAGTCATCCTGTAATAAGAGCATTTATTTCTGTAAAAATTGCTTATTTTAGTGTCTGAAGTGTTGTTTGTTATTGTCTGAGATGGTATGGACGTGTAATGAGGATGGAAAATAAGAGAATACCAAAAAGAACTATGGAGATGAAGTACGTAGGGAAAAGACCCGCAAGGAAGACCAAGAAAAGAGATGGGAGGAGCAGATAACAGAAAGTGTTCAAGTGAGAGGAGAATAATGGAAGAAATTAGAGGTAGAATGGTGGAGGTATTTTACTAAGCTGACAGGCTGGAAAAAGATGATGATGATAGTGATGAATATTGTCTGGTTTTGAACTGCATCACTCTTTATAAAATAATGTATACATACTTTTGTAGTCAGTTATGCTATTTGCCAATGACATGACCCTTACCAGTGTAGGGAGCTACTCACCGGGTCGAGCCCCGTGGCCTTGATGATCGGCCAAGGGGGCTGTTCCTTTTTCAGTTTGACCCTCACTACCCCATCACTATGTCCCCAGGTGACCAGGGCTGCTCCAAGGACAGAGGTAGTGTTCATAATACTCACACCTGTAAGATCACAGACAAGTCATAATATACTAGTATTACTTCACATAAAGTGATAAGTTAATGGTCTGGGTTTAATCCTATTCTTACTTTTTGCTAAGACACTAGCTAAACAAAAGTTCTGATTTAAAATCAGGGGGAAAAAAAAAATTCGAATCTCATATCTGAAGATTTTTCAAATACTCGAATCTCGACTCTGACTTCAAAATGAAAGAATGTCAAAGAAAATTATGGAGATGAAGTAGGTAGGAAAAATACTGCAAGGGAGGTCAAGAAACGAGATTGAATAAACAGATAACAGGAAGTGTGCAAGTGAGAGGAAAAGAACGGTGGAAGGATAGAGGTAGATGGAAGAATTTTACAACAATATATGATAACTATATCAATATAATTTTATACTTTTTTCATTTTTAAAACTAATATTTAGATTAACTAATTAATTTACTACAGCCATTTGGCACTATTTTTAATTTGTTTAGAACGAATATTTGTAATTGTGATTTACAAATGTATCCAAATATAACTTCAGAATGCCAAAGAAGGTTTCCATGAAGTTATCTGTATTGGAGCATTCTACCACAGTAAATATGATATTAATAATTAATATACTTTGGCCATTTATGACGGAGTCCGAGTTGGGGTTGAATAGTATAGAAATAGACAAGTGCGAATCGAAGTTTTGGCGTACCGACCCTCCTCGAATCACAAACATCCTCATGTAGGATTGATGATTTAGACTGACCTCTCTCCTTGCTGTAGCTGAGCAGAATGGAGGTGTTGGGCGCCAACCCAAACACGTCGTTGGTCAGTAAGGGTACCAGCGAGGACACGGGTGTCTTGTGGTGTTGCTTCCACACCACGCTGGGGTAAGGTTCTGCGGGGGACCCCACGTAGCTGCCCCAAGTCAAGCCCTTCACTCCTTCAATCACTTCCGGCTGTGCCAACAAATATAACAATAACATTCGGAGACCATGGCGAGAGAGTTAAATACCTGGATACTCTCAATCATTAGCTCTCAAACACAGCGAGGGAATCTTCTGGTAGTTAAATCAAACAGAAATATATATAATTTGCTTATTTTTCGTTAATATTTAATACAAAGTTAGTATTTTTTGCAGTTTTACTCTAATATCGACAAACCGTAAATGTAATCAACTTGAGCTGTGTTATGATGATTGTGCGCAGATAAAGGTCAATTTTGTTTAGGTGTTCTTTTATTTACATTCTATACCCTTTATTTTATTTTTTACCCCAAATAAATAACAGTATGACATAAAAAAAATAGTATTATGATTTTGGGTGCATGAAAAAAGGTTGTGATTGTAAATGTTAGAGAGCAGAAATCAAGAGTTGAAAAATAGAAGCCGTGAGCTCTTAGTTTTGTTGTTAGACACCCTGCACTGAGGAAGTCGCAAGCGTAGTGAAGGACGAAGCAGATAGCGCACCTTACGAGTCTACCCCCAGCACCTACTATTACATCCGTTTCTCTTGGAATCTAGGATGTTCCATTTGTGTGGGGGGAATATTGAAAGACATTCTAGGGAAACCACCCTGAGTATACCCGACAGGAATTCAAACCCCCAACATCCCCGTCACCAGAGAGTGACGCCTCAGAACATGTGACCACTGATCAGGGGGCAACTCACCACACTGAATGTCGAGGTGCGCGAGGATAGAGACTGCACCACCATAGGATGCGCAGCTCTGAACAGTTGTCGCGGAGTCTGGCCGTAGGTGCGCACCATTGTCTCCCAGGCCGTGCGGTCTAGAGGGTCTGTTATAGACTCCATGTCAAAACCGTAGTAGGTCTTGGAGAAGGAGAGAAAACAAGTTGTCAGAGAAAGAACTAACACCTCGATATCAGTAACTGAGGTAACAAGAGCACATGTTTAAATACCTCCTGAGATGAGCCCAGCTGGCAGCAAGGACCACAAGGGGAGATAAATCTCTACAAGGAAAACCTCTTTTCACCTTTTGAGGTAATTTTAACAAGTTAAAGGAAAGGTGGAAAAATAGATACATATAAAAGGTAACAAACACAATCTGGCTTTTACAATGAAAAGAAGAACACAGTTCACACTTTACTCTGCTGCCACTGGACAAAGTAATGACTGCCTCTTGAAGAAACTCACTAATGCCCAATACCCTGACCTAGGTTTCATTCTATCTGAACTCATCACAGAGGAGTGTGAAACGCGCAACGCAACTTCCTAAAAGAGGAAACAAAAAAAAGGAATGAATAGGAAATGGTAAAGAATGATAGCCATATTGTGTTTGTTCCTTTTGTATGTTTCTATCCACCTTTCCTGTACCTTCTTACAAATATAATACAATGCAGAACTAATTGTTTTACTATAAGTGTTAGGTTAGTAAGGAATTTAATAAGGAGACAGGAACATCGAATAGAAACCTTCGACCCCTCAAAGCCCTGAGGGTCTCCAAGATTCAAGAAAATTGTTTTATTTTATTTGTTCAAGTTTCAAGATATAATCCAATTCTGTTTTCATACCAACAATATTTTTATATTCTTTCTCGATTTTAATTTTCGATTAACGTCCAAGTGTGTGCAGAAGTAGGTTTTTAGATGTGAAGCTTGGGACATACGAAGCGAAGTCGAAGCCAAGGTCTTTGTTGTCACATGATACTTCTGATTTTGTGTGTGTGTGTGTGTGTGTATATATATATATATATATAAATCTGTTAAGGTTGTACACATATGAAGTACACCTGCATATGTATAGAGGGAGAGTGGAAAACCATTTTGGAAAAACCACACTCAGTACACCTGATTGAGATTCAAACCCTGATCTCCCTGCCATCGGCAGTCTAGTCTTACCACCAGAGTGATGCCTTAGACCATGCGGCCACCGATGCAGGTCTAACGTTAAATCACTAGTCAGTGTTAAAATACTGTTTAGCAGCTGTTATAAAAATAATAAATGATGAAATCTCTCAGATGCAATGGGAGATCTCAACAAAGTTTTTATCCTCCTCCTAAAATGTGAGGGTTATTGTTGGTTTAACTTGGACATGTTTCGCTCCCCTATGAGGAGTGTCTGAAGCGAGACTCACAGCGGGATGGAACACATTGATGGCCTCGACGGCCGCCTTGCCCGTCTGTTTGTATCCGAACACCAGGTCTATCCAGTGGGGAAAGTTCTCCCGGACATAGTCGGACTCGAGGGCTTGTCTGTGGACCAGCACAAACACCCGAGGGTTGTTATTGCACCAGGGGGGGAGCTGGACGTTGTGGACACGCTCGCCGCTCTGACAGACCCCAAAGTTGAAATCTTGAACACAACACGCACAACCAAAATTAGGGGGGCTGGAAGTTCATTCGAGTCAATCTAGGGACGAGATCAGCACCTCAACCTCCGAGATGACCAGGAACTCAGGGCGGTAATAGCACTCACCCTCAGAGTTGACCAGGAACTCTGGGAGGTAGTAGAACTCCGGCACCAGTTCCTTGACATCAGTGGTCGAGTCTCTACTTGTTAGTCTCCAGGTTGTCTGCAAGGAATGAAACGTCCGGTCCGGGAGATCAAAGTTCTCGTCTGCAAACACACAACATTCCATTACAAACATCTGTGGGAGTTTGAACACTCAACTTGAGAGATGATCAAGGTTAAACTTAGCACAAGTGTCAAGTTTTAGAGAGGACAGGAAAATGTGTCAGAACCATTTCTAGTAAAGGAGACACAATTTGATTTCGTTTCTTAAATTCTAACAATCATTTTTTAATTCTCGAGTCTGAATTAATATTTACAATTACATAATGAACCTTGATATGTGAGGAACATGCGTGTGAACGGACGCTTGTTAACGTACCTTGATATGTGAGGAACATGCGTGTGAACGGACGCTTGTTAACGTACCTTGATATGTGAGGAACATGCGTGTGAATGGAGGCAGTCTGACCAGGAAATGCAGAACCGTGCCAGAGTTGGAATAGTGGGAGCCGTAGTGGTATGGTTCCTGGTTCAATGTCATGATGTTGATGCCGTCTGCGAGAGCTTGTTTCAGGTACTGCCAACATGACATCAAACAACGATATAGGACGTTCTAATGAAGAACACACCGGAGAGAAAATGTAATATTAACAAAGGTCTGTTAGCTTTAAAAAAAACTTCAAGATGTCCGACCCCAATTGAGCTATACCGAGCGAGCGGCCACCGCCATTAACGAGTGTGCCAACAATTTGCGGATAAAGGGTGTCATGAGGTCAGCACAACAAACCCTCCAGCCATTAATCTCAGTTTTCTATATCGGAGCTGCTACTTTGTCCTCACGAGGCTGAGTTCACATGGAAGCGCTGGGGATTAAACCCGAGACCCCTGGAATATTTTGTAAATGTTTTACTAAAGCATTTAATTGGGGAAGTCACAATCATTACTGTTATCAGTTATGATTCTTTAATTTTAACATTTATTAGATTTATTGAAATACTTAACGGGCAGTTACTGAACCGACTGATCATATCAGTACACCACTTATAAACTAACTTAAGACTAGAACAGAACCAACATCCTGTCCCCAGCCGTTAATTCATTAATGTGAAAGGGGAAACCCATATTTCACCTATGATAAATTGTTCAGCCATGCCAGGAATCGAACCCAGACCCTTAGCTCAGTAGAAAGACATACTACCGACTGAGCTAGGGTATCGGACTTAAACTTAACAACAATTCTTCAATACTCAAAATGATTCCTTAACACACCGTACTGTGTCGTAATTGCTTGGAAACAAACTAATAAATTAAAGTAAGAAAATACCTAAACAAAGACTTTTTTTTAATTTGTGCAAGATCCCTGAAACACAAAGCTCTTGTTGGGGTACATTTACAAGCTGCCCGTTTTAAATTTAAATTTAAAAAAAAAAAAACTTTTTATGGCCACAATGAAAAATTACCTAATTTTGAATATTTTCTTTTTTGTTTAGTTACCAGAAATTTAAATCATAAAGATTTCAGAACCAAGATTTGAGTGTATCAAGTTTTGATATATTTAAATTTAATATTCTATATTGTCATATTTAGTTTTTACTCACATTGTAGTTGTTTATGTAATGCTGCTCTTTGGATTTGTCTTGAACTGCCATTGGCTTCTTAAAATTCCTAGGGAACCAATCAAAACTGTATATTTACATGTTCTCTCAGTGTGATATAAAGATAAAATATAAGAGAATCTGCCTCAGTTTTATTGGATCTAATGTAACAACAAAGAAGAGAGAGTGAGAGTGTTAGTGTGGAATTTTAGCTGACAATATTTTTATTGGATTTGTTGGCAAAACTAACAATTTTTTTTCTCTCCGAGTCCTGCTCATAAGTGTAAGAAAAGTGTTAGGGATAAGGAATGATGAATTTAGTTTAAGTGTATGTGCATTTGCGTGGAGAGAGAACGAGGTACTATTTGGTCAATACACCCGACTGGGATTCAAACCTTGACCTCGTTATCGGCAGTCCAGTCTATTGCAAGGGTTATGCTTCAGACCGTGCGGCCGCCGAAGCAGATTTTAATCAAAGTTGAAACCGGTGAATATTAAAAAAAAAAAGTCAAAGTTTTTGAAGTAAATAATGAAATTTGGGATTTAAATTTCCAATATTAAAGTATCGACTATTGCTGGCGTATCCTGAGTACTGTACCTGAACGAATACGCTGCGGTAAGGTTGAGTACTGGGGTGGTGTAGTCTGCAAGTACGAAGGGAAACACAGGATACTGCATCAGGTCATTGAAAGAACGGCCGGCCATCTTGTTGAGTTGAGTGAGATACTCCCAAGTCGTGATTAGTCCTTCCCTCCACAACTGGACAGCATCACTCAAGTTATCACCGGAGACTCTGTTGGGCCAATGGCATTGCGACAGCTGCCATACAAACACGTCTCGCTCCTGCAGAGAAACAAACAACATTCTACTTGACAAAGTTATTTAGAGATGTCACAAATCCTGTTCTGCTCAGTTTTCAAAACTTAAAATTTAACAGAAATTTTTTGATTCTCGATATTTAAAATTTAAATATTTTCACTGGAGATCGACTCGAATCAACAAACTTAACAAAAGCTACACAGAAGTTTTCCCAGTTTCGTACCCGCGCTAGTAATTGCACAACTCTGATTCTATGACTCACTTTAGACGACTCGAAAGCCACCAGATATGTTTTCCCGTTAAGGAGGAATATTTCCAGCGCTCTTTCTTGAAGTTGGAAACGCCGATTGTGTACTTCCTTCACGTTTTCAAATGGCCACGCTGTCGAAGAAACGTCCAAGCTACCGGCTGTAACCTGGCATCATACAAACAATTAGGAATATAATTCACCTCAAGGCTAGTTTTAACCAAACACTTTCAACTATATCTCAAAGTCTTTGAAATATTTTTTATTATTCAATTTCAGTTTAATATTCCATGGCAGACAGGTTGAGGAATGAAAGAGAGAGTGAAGAAGGAATCTCTGCAGGATAGGAAGGAGGAGGCGAGATTGAGGTGGTATGGACATGGGAAGAGGATGGAAGAGGGGAGGACTCCAAGGAGGATGCTCGAAATGGAGGTGGCGGACAAGAGGAAGATGTGGGGACAGGTGGATAAAGGGAGTGTGGAGAGGAAGAAAGATGGTGGGAGGACAGGAGTAAGTGGGGAGGATTATGTTCGAGACAGACCCTGCCAGTGGATGGCAAGGTGTGTAGTGTGTAGTGTGTAGTGTGTAGTGTGTAGTGTGCAGGCCTCGCCCTTCTATCCTTTTAATGTTCAATTTAAAACGGTCATTTGGTGCCTTTTTCTCTTTATTTCCTTTGAAATAAATCTTGTTCGCTCCATTTATCCTCAAAGATAGCAGTCTTACCTTGACATATTACACTATGGCCCTATCTTATAAGCTGCACCATAGCGTAACCAGGGTAAACAAAGTGTAATGCAGTATTAAAATAGGATGAAAATCTGAATTTGTGTGATCATAACTTTTATTCACAAATATTATAACGCTAAGCAATGTATTATTTGTGCTTATGTGTGATTGGTTGCTGACCTGATTCAGGTCTGTGTCTTGGACACTGTCGTCGGCAACAAAGTACAGACACGACTCTCCGATGAGCAACTCCCCGGGCACCTCGTTGGCCGGGGTGATCACTCGAGCGGTGCACATGTGCTGGATCTTCTCGTTGGTGTGAAGACGCTCAATTAACACCGAGGATGTTGAAGATTGTTTGTCCTGCTCGAACAAGAAGGAAAGGGGAGGAGATTTCAGCGATGAGTCTGCAACAAGCCAATCAAGGAACTCCATTCTTACTGCTAACCAAAGAATCAAGAGTCGATGTTGATCTCTCTCGAGTCTTGATACAGATAATATATTATTCTATTATATTTATATTATATTTATATTTCCTGTTATGTTGATTATTTTTCCCCCAAGATTCAGATTTGTCAAAATTGTGGATTCGACCCAACTCTAATTTTTATTGATATTATTTAATTAAATTGATACTTAATAAATTTCCACTAGTTTTTTTTAACAAAATATAAAATAATCTAGTTGAGTCGTACCGAGTTTCTGCTGTGCTTCAGGCATAAGGTACTTTCTACCAATGTTAAGATGACATCTCTGGAGTCTGTTCCTGACCCGAGCTGGTCCTTCAGTCGCATCCAACTGCCACGACCTGACAACAAACATCATCTGCTCTGTAGTTTGATCCAGTCATCCTACAAGAGGCAAGGAAACACTGTACTTACCTGTTACAGCTCTACCTTGGGTGCTGTCAGACTAGAGAGGGAAGGAACAAGGAAAATGCTGTATTTTGGTGACACTTCTGAAACCTGCGCTGTTTCCTACCAAAAGAATACCCAGCGCAACCGTCAGTAAAGTTCTTGTGAGTGCTCGTTTGGACAAACTTGACTCTATGAAAATTGGTTTATTACTCACTTCCAACCCTTAAAACTAGGGTGAACAGTGTATAGTGAATAAGCAGCCAAATACCAACATAAGGGAGGGAGGCATGTAAAAATGAACCTACCTTGGATACGACTCTGGGAAGAACCACACTGCTCGCTCATGAGTGAGTTGCTGTATGATCTTCTGCCACTTGACTCGGATGTGGACGTTTTCACTGTACGTAGCTTTTATGTGTTCCATGAAGACCTTCCTCTCACTGTTCTGAGCTTCGACAACCGTGCGAGTGATACTCATAGCACACTCGGCGACAGTTTTCATCAGAACCTCCAGCTTGTACACACTCCTACAGACAAACATAGACCTCTGAGGGTGCCGTCGCAACTTTATTATATTAGTCTAGTCTAGTTTTCCCAAACCTGAGGTAACAGAATAAAAGTCCCGAGTCCACCGACCTGTGCATGGCCGCGTCCGTGTGTTTGTGCCACTGTGTCCTGTGTTTCTCCATCTCCCCGAGAAGAAGTCTGACCTCCTGGTGGCAGAGATCAGGGGAGGAACTGTCCGGGGTGCTGAGTCCCCACCCGTGAAGCTGCTCCTGTAGATCTAGACATGTCCGCAGCTCTGAGCCGGTCAAAGTGTTGTCTGAGTTGTGTGACAGCTCCCACACGAACATACTCATCTGCTCCAACTGTTAACACAAGGGGGGTTGCCGATATATGACAAACTGTAAATGTTTGTAGGTTCTACAAACACAGCGTTGATATCGTATGTGGTTATAGAGTAAGGGGGCAGAGTGCCCTTCGCCATTTCAAAGAGAACCAGATTTTGAGATTCACAAAAATCTCAAATAAGTAGGGGTGGACAGGATCCCTAACCCCCGAGAAAAAAAAATCGGGAATTTATCTATTCCCGTTGGTCGGGAGGAATTGACCCTTTCCCGAAAAGTTTCGGGCGTGAAACAAAATGAAGGCCGCGTAGCGCTCGTGTTCTAGCAGTTACTGCTGACTCATCATTGTTAATATCTTTGGTAGACAGTCTTCTTCTTTGTTATTTACCAAACTTTGTAATGATAGTTTTGGACCCCTCTAAAATATTCAAAAAGTCATGGATGAAGTGTAATTTTCTTTAAAGTAATGTATGTTTAACAGTAATGTCAAAGTCTTGCACCATTAAAATATATTTTTTCTTTCAAAGATCAACTCCGTAGTGTTTACCAAAGAAGCAAGTGACGCTAGCTTCCTCTACCCAATAGGAAGCCGGCCTTCACAACACCCGTCGCCAGGACTATTTTCTATTAGTTGGTTTTGACACTGTTGACAAGGGGCCCAAGAGCCAAGGGGTAGGTCATATATAAGCCGCTTGTGCGTATGAATACACACAGTGCCGGTAGCATAAATCTAGAGAGCGTGTAATATCACGACAGTGCCACTAACTTAAAACTATAGAGTACATTGAAAATAATCTGTAGTTCAACAAAAATTGTATCATTTCATATAATATCTTTGTACCGAAGGTATAATCATCTTAATAAACCGTGTGCGACATCAAAAGTCTTATTTATTTAATATAGTTATTGATAGTGTTCAATCACAGGGCATTATCACGATTACGATTCTTACCACTTTAGTTAGTGCTCGATCACAGGGCAAATATCAGCTAATCAAATGGTAATCATTTTAATTGGCGCTCGATATCGGGGCTATAAATACCAATATTAAACCGTATTTTAATTAGTACTCAATCGTGGTACAAACAATCCGCATAGCCCATCGCGCAGCCCGATATCAAATTATAACTTGGTGGCTGGGATGGGGTTATTGTAGAAAGACAAGTTGGGAGGTACGTGACTTACAGTGATTGAGCTTCAAAGATTTAGAGGACAGATATATTCTTCTATCTTTAGGGGTGGGGAAATGGTTGTAACATGTTTGTTGTTTGCGAGCCAGACAGGAAGTAGAGTATAAGGGGTGTTAAACCTAGAGAGAACATTTAAGAGGTTTCAAACTTAGAGCAAATTAAAGAGGAGCCAAACATTATGTTTTGTAGTATTCTTTTTCCTATGCAAATAATTAAATATAAAATACCATTTTCAAAAGAAATTAACGAGAAAAATTAATTTCCATCAAAAATTTAATAAAATGACTATTTTATTAATTGTATTATTTGATATTAATTCAAAATTTTGTTATTCTATTTGATAAAAAAAAAATGCTATTGGTGCACACATCTATCTATTTTATTATGTTATTTTTTTATTGTTTTTATTATATTTAGCTATGTTTTTTTAGCACTGGGTCTTGTTACTCGCTCCGGATATACGTCTATTACTCTAGTGTGCTAGGAATGAGGCAGATTGAATTTAGAGGAAGTGTACCCCCATTTGTATAGAGAGAATGGAAAAACACCGTCAGTGCACCCAACCTCCATCTCCCTGTCATTGGCAGGCTGTTCTACTGCGAGAGTAGCGCCTTAAACCATGCGGCCACCAAAGCAGGTTGTACAGTTTTAAAGATATGAGATTCGAAAGATAATTTTCATATTGGGATTTGACCCATCTCTACTTTATAGCTACACCAAAATCATTTAAAGAATGTTTGTAATATTTCATTCTAGGTTGATACACAACATTTACATCAATTACTCTAGATAATAACAGCTCGGATTGGCAATAAACTAACTGCTGCTGCTACTGCTACTGCTACTGCTACTACTACTACTACTGCTGCTACTGCTACTGCTGCTGCTACTGCTGCTGCTACTGCTACTGCTGCTGCTACTGCTGTTACTGCTACTACTACTGCTACTACTGCTGCTACTACTGCTACTACTGCTACTACTGCTGCTACTACTGCTACTACTGCTGCTACTACTACTACTACTGCTGATACTACTACTACTGCTACTACTACTACTCCTACTGCTACTACTGCTGCTACTATTACTACTACTACTATTGCTACTGATACTGCTACTGCTACTACTGCTGATACTACTACTGCTGATACTGCTACTGCTACTACTACTACTACTACTACTACTACTGGTACTACTACTGCTACTGCTACTACTACTACTACTACTACTGCTGATACTGCTACTGCTACTACTACTGATACTGCTACTGCTACTACTACTGATACTACTACTGCTACTACTACTGCTACTACTACTGCTACTACTGCTGATACTACTACTGCTACTGCTACTACTACTGCTACTACTACTGCTACTACTACTGCTACTACTACTGCTACTACTACTGCTACTGCTACTACTACTACTGCTGCTACTACTATTACTATTACTACTGCTACTGCTGATACTACTACTGCTGATACTACTGCTACTACTACTACTACTACTGCTACTACTACTGCTACTGCTACTGCTACTGCTGAGCTATACTCCCTCCCTCTCACCTGAACACTGGTGCGGAGGATGGAGGAGAGCAGATCCCGAGTCCTGGGTTCGTTACTGAGTGCATGCACCACCAACATCCTACACCTCACAGATTGCAAGGGAGACACAAGCCACAGCAGAAGTTGGCCACACTGCATTTTCAGGGCATCCCTCACGGCCCAGACGGGGCCCTTCTTCTCTGATATGAAGCCTACACTGTGTAATAGCGTCGAGAGGAGCCAACGAGTAAAGTTCACTTCCTGAGGACTCATGGCGGGACACTTGCCGTCCACTGGGTCTGTCACACAAACAAAAACATTGAAGATAGACATGAAACTGAAGGTGCAGAGCTGATAATCAGGTGTGTAAGATACAACGAAGGTGTAGAGCTGGTAATCAGGTGTGTAAGAGACAACGAAGGTGCAGAACTCACCCGAGTTTATGAGGAAGTCCACGGCCTTGCCCAGGACAGTCTTGAAACGGTCGATGACCTCCCCTCGGGGCACCTCCTTGCTAGCCGGCAGTTTGCCACTTCCCTGAGAGCTGTTGAAACTGGACACACTGTTGGAGTTAGACGAGGAGAAGCTATGACCCTTGTGAGAGAGATACAGACTGTCAACTTCGTTGGTCGGATGTTCCTCGTAGCTCGGCGACAGCACTGCGCGAGAAAACAAACCACTCGGTGAGGTCAATAGAACCTGGCATTAAAATCATCCAATGATTAGTTGAAACGTTATCTAGTTTTCATCAGGTTATACGAGTATTACTACCTAGTTTGGAGGGAGTAGATTTGAAAGTAGTAAAGAGTTCTTGGAGGCGTACTTGAGGCGAGGTGTTAGCAAGTGCTGTATCAGGCGTACTTACTTATATCAGGAACATGGACAAAGAGTTGGGGTGGATTAGAGAGCAAAGTAAGCAAGGCTGAGGTGGTATGTACATGTAAAAGGGATGGAAAAGAAAAGAATCCCAAGGTGAGTCGTGGAGTTGAAGTTTGAAGGGGAAAAACCGCAAGGGATGCCAAGAAAGAGATGGGAGTAGTAGATAACAGCGAGAGAGAGAAAAAGAATGGAAGTGATTAAAGGAGGTAGAATGGTGGAAGGATATAGGAAGATGGAGGCATTTACACTAGACAAAGAGGTAATGACTGCCTTTTATAAAAAGAAAGTATGTCTTTAACGGTAAATCCCTTTATTTAGGTTTCGTTAAGTTGGAATTATTTGGGATAGAATATGAGATGTGCAAAGTAACTTCCTAAGTTCCTAAAAAATAAAAGAGGCAGGAAAACCAAAAGTTTAAGAATAATAGGAGAATTGAGAAGTTTACCTGTTCGTAGAAAGGAGGTATTGGGTCTCATCTTGAACCCAGCCATGGGTATCTTGTCGAGTAACAAGTCCAGGATACTCTCGAGCACCTTGCACTGAGCGTCTCTTGAGACGAGCACACATCGAGCGTCATGACCACAGGTCAATCGCTCATGTCTCTCCACGTAGCTAAGTTGCAGCAACATGTCATTTATTATCTGTACACAACAAACCCAACCATGTGACCCCACGAGGAACATATATTCAGGGTTTAGGGTTTGGAAGAAATAGTAATATCCTAGGTGAACATTTCTTTCATATATTTATATAAGGAGTGAACTCTAAATGAATCTATGAGATATTTTACACCCTGTGGTCAGTTTTTTATTCAAGCCATATATTTTCCACCACCGGGTGGCTAGGCCCTATAAATAATCTAACAAGTCTAGGACAAGCACAACATCCAGCCCCCAGCCATTAATTCATTACTGTGAAAAGGTAAACACACATTTCCCCAATGATACATTTTTCGACCATGCCAGGAATCAAACCAGGGTCCTTTAGCTCAATAGACAGACATGCTACCGACTGAGCTAAGGTGTCAGATAGTCTACGACATATTCTTGAAGTCAAGTATTTTTTGTTTGTTGTTTATGATTATAAATTTCTTTTAAATTATATTGGGGTTATTTATATTACTTTAAATAATACAATTATATAGGAAATGTTTTATTGTACAATTTTCTAGTAATTTTTGTTCTAATCTTATCAATCCCAGCATGCAATTCAACTACCGGTAGGTACTCGGGCTAAATCATGGTTTAAATTAAGAGGGATAGCCGGCACCCTAACCTTGGTGATACTGGAGTAGAAATTGTTTAGTTAGAACATGTGTTTGTGTGTTTTTTAGTGTTCTATCTAAACATGAATATTAATTTTTTTTTATTACAACTTAAAATAGTATCAATTGACTATAAATGGAGTATTTTAGTTCTCAATATTTTTACAAACAAAGCTTTGTAATTGTCAAAGACATGTTTTGAAGTGAAGCCGAAACAGTTTTTTTTTTTCGAGGCCATTTTGAAGACTCGCACACCTATTTAAACAAGTATTTTTTGGGATTTAAAAAAAGTTTATATATTTGTTTTGTATTTTTTTTTCGGGGATTACTTTGATGAGTTTCTTTAAACATTAAAAATTAAAGATGTCAAACTCAATAATTAATTAAAGTTAGAACATCTAAACAAAATGGTAGTAATCAAAATTAGGTAATTTTTCATTTAACATTATTAGTTCTTTGGCAATTTCACTTTAATATCAGCAAATTGTAACAGTTGTACTTTGTGTTCTAGTCGTCTTCCGCAAATAAAAAATGGCTGTTTTGTTTAAGTAGTTTTATTTCTTCATCTACACCTTTTAGTGTATTTTTTACCACATTACGATACATTAAGATATTTTTAATGTAAGGTCAGATAAAAGGAAAAGGATCTTAACTGTAAAAATGGAAGCACAAGAATTAAGAAATAAAACACCAGGGTTGAAATTTAAGAATCGTAATCGAGTAAAAATAGGAATAATGATTTATCTAATCACAATATTTTACAAGAAGAATAAAGGGAGGAACAGATAAAGATGGCGGTGTTTTATTAGATTGAGCCGACCACAGGCTGGTGATAGTTTGCCGGGGACTGACCTGCATGTGGTGAGCGCCGGCGGAATGAAGGGCCAGACCAGCGATGGTGACATAGAACGAGTGGAAATCTTCCACCAGCACATCTTGCTCGGTGATGCCGCACAGGTCGGTGGGCTCCTGAGGCAGGTGGGCCAACAGCACCAGGGACCTTGATAACACCTCCAACAAGCCGTTATCCAGTAAGGACCGCAAGGCTTGTGGTACCTAGCACACGGAATGTTAGGTTGGACCCTTTCAACTTACCGTCTTTAAGGACATACTAAATTAAGGGACTCAAAAAATGTTTATCTTCGAGCTTATTAAAACAATACATAGTTCCAAATTTATATATAAAAATAATAATTCTAGAGCTATTCAATGCTTAATAGTGGTTTAGTTCGCCATCATAGCAAGACAAACAACAAACAGACTCCAGACCATTAATGTACCACTTAGTCTGAGAAAAATTGTAATCAACGAAAGAAAACTAATTACAATGTGCTTGTCAAGGTTTTGACATTGATTCAGGTCTCACAGTGAACCCACCTTAGTGACCACATCTCTGAGAAACAGCACCATGTTGTGAACCCACCTTAGTGACCACCTCTCTGAGAAACAGCACCATGTTGTGAACCCACCTTAGTGACCACCTCTCTGAGAAACAGCACCATGTTGTGAACCCACCTTAGTGACCACCTCTCTGAGAAACAGCACCATGTTGTGAACCCACCTTAGTGACCACCTCTCTGAGAAACAGCACCATGTTGTGAACCCACCTTAGTGACCACCTCTCTGAGAAACAGCACCATGTTGTGAACCCACCTTAGTGACCACCTCTCTGAGAAACAGCACCATGTTGTGAACCCACCTTAGTGACCACCTCTCTGAGAAACAGCACCATGTTGTGAACCCACCTTAGTGACCACCTCTCTGAGAAACAGCACCATGTTGTGAACCCACCTTAGTGACCACCTCTCTGAGAAACAGCACCATGTTGTGAACCCACCTTAGTGACCACCTCTCTGAGAAACAGCACCATGTTGTGAACCCACCTTAGTGACCACCTCTCTGAGAAACAGCACCATGTTGTGAACCCACCTTAGTGACCACCTCTCTGAGAAACAGCACCATGTTGTGAACCCACCTTAGTGACCACCTCTCTGAGAAACAGCACCATGTTGTGAACCCACCTTAGTGACCACCTCTCTGAGAAACAGCACCATGTTGTGAACCCACCTTAGTGACCACCTCTCTGAGAAACAGCACCTTGTTGTGAACCCACCTTAGTGACCACCTCTCTTAGAAACAGCACCGTGTTGTGAACTCACCTTAGTGACCACCTCTCTGAGAAACAACACCATGTTGTGAACCCACCTTAGTGACCACCTCTCTTAGAAACAGCACCGTGTTGTGAACCCACCTTAGTGACCACCTCTCTAAGAAACAGCACCATGTTGTGGCACAATCCCACATCCTGCACAGCCCGGGGCAGCAGGGCCAGTAGTGGAGGGAAGCTGTGGAGTTGGAGGAACGACAGGTCAGAGTGTGACGACACCTCCAGTTGGTCCTCCAAGGGGGCATGGCAGCGAGTCACCAAAGTCACACAGGCCTCCACCAGCTCCACGCAGGCCGGGTACAAGGCCAGCTGGTTCGCCAGCTGATGGAAACCTTTCAGCTTGAGGAACTTGTTCACCTCCTCATCTGTCGAGCGCTGGAGGTATGCACAGAGCACCTGTTAACAATCACAATCACAGTCAGGAGCTTGTTCACCTCCTCATCTGTCG
Source organism: Timema bartmani (assembly GCA_902151455.1). Taxonomy (NCBI): domain Eukaryota; kingdom Metazoa; phylum Arthropoda; class Insecta; order Phasmatodea; family Timematidae; genus Timema; species Timema bartmani. The sequence goes on along the minus strand of CABFWB010000712.1, from coordinate 95,079 downwards.
AGCACTGGAGGTATGCACAGAGCACCTGTTAACAATCACAATCACACTCAGGAGATTGTTCACCTCCTCATCTGTGTCGAGCACTGGAGGTATGCACAGAGCACCTGTTAACAATCACAATCACACTCAGGAGATTGTTCACCTCCTCATCTGTCGAGCACTGGAGGTATGCACAGAGCGCCTGTTAACAATCACAATCACACTCAGGAGCTTGTTCACCTCCTCATCTGTCGAGCACTGGAGGTATGTACAGAGCACCTGTTAACAATCACAATCACAGTCAGGAACTTGTTCACCTCCTCATCTGTTGAGCACTGGAGGTATGCACAGAGCGCCTGTTAACAATCACAATCACAGTCAGGAAAGTATTCATAGCTTGACTATACATACAATTGCGGGTCTTCAGTCATTTGTTTTTTAAATTAAAAGCTAGAACTTGAATATTCAACTACTCAGCCATGATTTAAACCAAAATCCAAGTTTCAGAGGAAGAACCTTATCTGATAGAAAAGTCACTTGATCTATTTTCATGTATTCATACATCAAGTCATGTACCCCACCACCACCCAAAGATGGGCACCATAGCCCCAGCCATTCCAGAGAAGCGTCTGGGTTGAGGTGCGGAGGGGGTGAACTTTTCGACTTCCGGTAAAAATAGTTGTAATTATAATAGCAGTGAACACATTTCTATTAAAACCCTCATTTGTCCTTTTAGAGCCATAAAATAGGTTGGTATTGGATCAGACAAGAACATACACTCTCATATTGTGAGTGGGAAGTTAGTTACCTTGACAACGGCAGTGCGGACCCTGTTGTCTGCGTGGTTGGCCATGACCAGAAGAGCCTCGGCTCTAACCACGTGGTTCAACACTTGATGAGCCATGTTGTCCGGTAGTACCAGGAGAGTGTCTCTCAGAAGTAAGAGTAGTCCCTCCACCACGAGACACTGGGAGCTGTTAGTGGTCCACTTCTCAGCCTCACTGACGCACTCGTCCGCTTTCTAGAGACAAACACTCCCGTTAGTTGCTTTTCTAACAATGGGAAAGGTAGAAGTTAGAGGAAATGTACTTACATTTGCACAAAGTGAGAGTGGTAATCTGTATATAGGAGAAACACACTAAGTATACCTGTCAGAGGCACAAACTGTCATCCCTTCCGTCAATGTCAGTCGTGATGTGTCAGACCATGAGACCAGCAAAGTGAGTAGTAGTTTATTTAAATCGTTGACAACATCTAACTTAGGTAGGTTTTATATTTGGAAGAAGGTATAGGAAAGGTGGATAGAAACATGTAAAAGGTAACAAACACAGTTCACACTTAACACTGCTGACACTGGACAGAGAGGTAATGGCTGGCTCTAAGAAAATCTATAGTAACCCCCCAATCCCACGAACTAGGTTTCATTCTATCGGAACACTCGGGAGGGAGTATGAAATTCGCAACACAAATTCCTAAAAGAAGAAATCAAAAAACACAACAAAAGGGAGAAAAAGTTAATTTGTAAGAATGATAGGACAGTGAGATAGGAGCATGTAAAAGGAACAATAAACATAAAGGACGAACAAAGGAAATGGACAATGGATGCAAATAGATAAGGTATCTCTTTAAGGAACACCTTAGACAGGTGATACAGCTTGAGCAAGACGTCTCATCACGGTGAGTTAGTTATCTCGCTAATCGGCCGTGAGACGAGCTCTCACAGTTTAGGTTCCGACTCACTTGTTCGGTCTCTGTGGTGAACTTCTCGAAGTTGTTGAGAATGTTGTCTGCTCTAGTTAAGGTTTTATCCTGGTCCTTGACAACAGCACTGGCGACGCGCAGCCCCACACCGTTGTGAGACGGGAACAGTGTGATACTCCCACAAGACTCGTCACTGCCTCGCACTAAACAAACAAAACAGTCGAAATATTTTAATAAGGTCAGCTCCTTCAACTCCTCCAATAATCGTGGATTCATAAGTCAATTTTTTTTTCAAATGATTTTTTTATTAGAGCTCTTAAACTACTTATTTATTCATAGTTCAGAACCCAACAAAGCCATAGTACAAACTTAACAACCAAACCCCAGGCCATTAACTTAACTGAATGCTTTGATATAATGCTTTATAGGCAAAGTAGAGAAAAAACATTTAATTACTATTTATATTTTATTATATTTGGAGGAAAGTTGGAAAAGGAACAAACACAATATGACTCATTCTTTACTGATTCCTTTTTTTCTCCCTTTTGTGTTTTTGGTTTCATCTTTTAGGAAGTTGCGTTGCGCGTTTTACACTCCCACCTGGTGAGTTCTGATAGAATGAAACCTTGGTCGGGGGATTGGGCTATAACAATCTATTTTCTTCAAGAGGCAGCCATTACCTTTTTGTCCAGTGGCAGCAGTGTGAAGTGTAGACTGTAAAACCTATATTGTTTTTTTTACTTTTATATATTTCTCTCCACCTTAACTGTACTTTCTTACAAATATAAAACAATAACCTCATAAAGCAAAAAGAGGTTTTCTAGATAGATATATATTATATTTCATTTTTTTCTTGGATTGATCATTTTCTCCAAGATTTTGCCCGTCTAAAAGTGTTTTAAAGTTAAACACGAGATTTACCCAAAGCGCCGGTGTGAGACTTCCTCCTGGTGTTCTCCTCACAGACACTGCTCTCCAGATAGCTGCCGGCGATACCAGAGTCGAGGACGTCACTGGCTCTATTACTGTCCACCGGGAGAGACATGGCACGACCAACTTTACTGTCCTGGGAGTCGAGAGAGTTCTGTTTGATCTGCAATGTTTCACAACATCATTCCTGAGGATCGCCAGACACTCAACACGTGTCCAGAGTTCTACGACGGAGCTAGGACTACACCTACTTGCAAGTTTGTAAGAGCCTTGTTCAGTTTCTGGGGGTCCACCGGTTGGGCAAAGTTGTTTCCGTCGAGTTTGGACTTCAGCTCTGGTGCGCTCGTCTCAACAGGTCCTGAAACATTTATAGAAAATTAATAACCACCTAATGACTTATAAGTAGGTAAAAAAAAAGTATGTTTTATATTTTTGGAAATATTTTTACAATAGAGGAAATTGATAAAACTAAATAAATAAAATAAACCACAAAGAGTAAATATGATAAAGCCCATCTAAGGAAAAAAAACACACATAAGTAATCATCAAATTTACATTTAGTAGTTTATTTTTCCTTTTTTTTAGTTTTATCAATTTCCTTTACTATAAAATTATTTAGCCATTGGGCCAACTCTCTTTAAAACATTTCTTGGAAATTTGTTTTTTTCAAGCAAAATTGTGATAATCAAGATTGATCCTCAAATATTTCGATACCAATAATAACTGATGGTATCAAGTCTCGAGTATGACAGCCTTACATTTACCTGCTCTGGTCTTGCTATGTGAGAGCGTAGTTGCACCAGTGGTGCTACTCGGCGCCAGCAGGAAGTAGAAACTCTGTCGAGCATGAGTCACATACGTGGCGCTGGCGCGATGGAGCAGCACCAAGAAGTCTGTGACAGCCACCACATGACAGAACTCTGGTGGTGCCCCCATGAGAGAGCGAACTAGTTCGACCAACGAGCAACACACGGACGAGGGTAGTAGAGGGGACTCTTCGTAGAGAAACTGTTCCTGAAAATTCATTAACACTTGAAATTGTCTTCCCACAGCAACTTTACTCGTAGCTCTGTTGCGGTGGCACTTATATTCCCGATGGAGAAGATGAAACATATACTTATAGAGAATAGAGGGGTTGAATAGCCAAGATATTATATTTATTAATTAAGGTTATAGCCACATCTAAATATCATATTCTTTAAATTGGAAAATGACACCTGGACACGGGAATAGAACAGAGAAACTTTAGCTTATTATGTCAATACACTAACCACTGAACCGTCCAGTACCCAGGGTCATTCTTTAATAGGAAACTGCCAAGTCCAACACAGACTCTGCCTTAAAATATGAGTGAAGAATGACCCTGGAAACTGGAAGATTCCTGGATAGCTCAGTGGTTAGAGAGCAATGACCTAATAAGCCAAAGGGCCGGATTCAACTCCCGTGTCCAGGTGTCATTTTTCCATTAAAAGAATATTACCGTATATGTCTTTTATTGAGCCAAGGGGACCAGGTTTGATTACTGAAAGGGTCAATTATTGAAAAAATTAGGTCCTTTTTTTCACAGTGATTAATTAATTGCTGTCTGCTCAAGACTTAAGTCAATCTCTAAGTCATGTACTGATAAAACCATTTGGTTTAACAAAGGTACATTAAATACCCCTAATTAAAAAGTAGTATCAACTCATATACAATGTCATGTTTAGCTTGCGATAATTGCCACGCCAGTCCAACTGTTGTGAAAGTAAACATGTACACACATTTTTTAATATCTTACAAATGCAATGATTTCAGATTCATAATTTTGTCAAGATTTGAATTCGATTTTCAGGATTAGAAAGTTAAACGAAGATTCATAGTGGATTTGACCCAACTCTAGTACTAATAACATTAATGTGTTAGGGATGAGGAAGGATGAATTTAGAGAAAGTGTAGTCACATTAACGTGGAGGGAGAGTGGAAACCCCCCAGAGTACACCTGACAGTCCATTCTAGTGCGACGCCTGAAGCAAGTCATTTCACCTTGCAGAACAGCAGGAGCGCCTCCACCATCCTCACTCTGTTGAGTTGGGTTGCGTTGAACTCTCGGTGAGGGTGTTCGTCTCTCAACAAGACATGGAGCGCCTTGAACAGTATCCCCAGGACACTGCCCTCCTTGTCGACACCCTCGCCACCTCGAGACCAGTCCCGCCACGCACCCACGGCCGTCCACAGTAGGAACGAGTTGACGATTATTGCGTCAGACTGTTGGCAGACCTGGAACCGACGCTGGCCAGGATGGAATTGTAGAACTGGCTTGTCACAGCACGAATCCAACACAGCCTTCCAACATAACAGACAACCCACTTGTTGACACATACGGCACAGGGGTGTCAAAAGTTAGATTTTACAATTCAAAGCAAACTCAAATCAAATATATTAAATATTCTCCAAACTGAAACAAAGTTTGAATATATTTTGTTAATGGTATATAGTTGAAAAAAATATCATAAATTGAGTTTATTTCTATAAGTTTATGCACTAAAATCAATATAAAATGTTTTATAACACAATTGTGCGTAATATTTCTTTCTTTTGTCAAAGCAAGTTATTTACACAACATACAATTACATTATTCTAGATATTTAATAAGAATATTAGTAAAAGCTCCGATTGGCAGTAATTGAACATAAATTGACCATTTTATCTCTCAATATTGCTATCGGTCCAACACCTGAGCTCAGTCAGTGGTGTATCTTTTTACCGGGCAAATGGTCCCGTATTCAATCACCGGCATAGCCGAAAAATTTACCCTTTCACAATGATGACTTAACGGCTGAGGGACCAGATGTTGTTTCTTTTCTTGTCTTAAGAATCTAAGTCATATGAAGCCACGACAGGCCTAGCCAGCCGGCAGTGCCAAATATATGGCTTGAATAAAAAAAAACTGACAACAGGCTGGAAACAGTAATGGATGAAAAAGTAAAATATCACTATTGGTGAAGCTCCATAATTGTCAAGGTCAAATTTTTTTTTAAGGTAAGTCAGAGCTTTGAAGCTTTACACACACACCTACTGTTAAAAATGTATTGCCGTGCCCTCATCTCTTTCTTCTACCAGCAAGGTCAACATTTACCATTTCATATTTATATCTAATAGCGATCGCGACTCTATTATAACTCGGTCTTATCTCTAGATGAATGGTACCTTGAGTACGTGAAGACCAGGTGTGCATCTGCTGGATGAGAGAACTTTCAGCAGAAGCTTGTGGCAGCCCTGATTGACAAACTGTGAGAACAGCTCACTGTCGGCCTGTACCAACTTGAGTACCAAGTACAAGACCCGAGCCTGGTCTTCTTCGCAAGCATTGAGCTCCACCACCTGTAATACAGCATTTGGCTTCAGATAATCACGAGGCTCCATTCTTAGAACAATGATCAATTAAAAATATAAGCAGTTTGGTTCAATGTGCCACCATTCCCATGTAATTGGTTAGACAGCGTGTTCAGCTGTCTATAAACAATATGGAATAGGCTAGTGCTTGTACAATTAACTGTAAATTAGTAGCAAAGCTTTAGAGATCAAAACGATCCAAAATATTCACTTTCATGTACACTCGTTTATCTTTACCTTGACCTATTACACTATGGCCCTATCCTACAAGCTACACCATAGTGGAACCAAGCAAGGATGAATGAAGGGGCAACATAAAGTCGACCCCTAAGCGGCTATGATAGTTCATCGTTATCCGAGGATTTCCACAGGTTCCTCATAAACTCTGCCTTAACCTGTGATTGAAGAGGGACTCTGACCACAGGATGGATTGTGGCTACCCTAAGAGGTGGAGGATTTTTCAAATTCACCAATTTAATCATTATTACATTTTAATAATTTGGCTTGCTTATTTTTTTCATATTTGTTTGGGAGATGGCCGCTGGGTGAGTCCTAATTAAAAAACCCAGAATACATTTGTTTCCCTTGTTTCAGTTAGTCTGATTCACACACGCGCGTGAGTGCGCACACACAGAAACCAGCACTTGCAAGCAGATATAATTATACATACATCCATAGTCACAGCCCTTTCTTTTAATGGTCAGATGCAGACCATAGTACAGTATAGAGCCAGACAAAGTCTATATTTTCTAATCAAACAAAAGATGAATATGAACAATCCTGAAACTGAATAAAGCTTCAAATATTATTTTTAATATATTTGGTTAAATAAAATATAATATTAAGACCATAGTTTATATAATTAGATACTAAATAATCATTTACAAAATGTCTTAGTGAGGGGGGAAAAAAATGGCCTAATTTAAGCTAAGCTGATGGATCGAGTAAAAATCATAACATGTAATTAAATTACTGCAGATTTAGGTCATCTGAACATTTATATATAACCACACAAAATAACAAGAGTTGAACATAAATGTGTATTTTTAGCCGAAATACTCAGTAGTAGTAGAAAATCGATTGTTACCGCCCATACCCCCGACCTAGGTTTCATTCTATCAGAACTTGTCAGGGAGGAGTGAGCAACTTCCTTCTTGGTTTCCTCTTTTAGTAAATTGCACATTCCCTCGTGATGAGCTCCGATAGAATGTCGGGGGATTGGGCGGTAACGATGGATTTTCTTCAAGAGGCAGCCATTGCCTCTTTGTCCCATGGCGGCAATGTAAATAATCAGCCGTGTTCTTTTTTTATATTATAAAAACAATTTTGTGTTTGTTCCTTTTATGTGTTTTTATCTTTCTTTCCTGTTCCTTCTTACAAATATGATTACACCTAAAAAGAAGTAAACATGTGTGAAGATTCAAAAACTTCAATTTTGCTTCGAATCTTTTACAACTTAAACTTAAATTCAAAACTAAAACCTACTTTACATTACTGTACAGTGTTTCTACACTTTCTAACTATACATTTTAATTTTATTATGATTCGACAACTACAAACCTTTGTCAATAAAAAATACATTTATGTTCAATTCTTTTGTCATTTTGTGCGGTTATGTACATTACAAATTAACGTTGACTTTAATAAAATCCAAGATAGTTAAGTCACATGTTGTGATAATAACATAATTTATCAACTCAAGACAAAACATGTTTATCATGTTTGCATTATAACATTTTGTAAGTTATATTTGATATCTAAAGTTATATAATTATGCTACATATAATTATTTTTTTACAACATTAAACTTTTTTTTTTTACTATTAAAACTTCAATTTGGGTTCGTGAATGTTTTATTTTTCAATTCGACTTTGCTTGGAATAGAAAAAGTGGACTTAACACACAAGATAGATAGAAGAACAGTTGAGAATATTTCTACTCCATCTCGGAAAGTTCACAGTTCCGCAACTCGATATTCTTGAATTCTTACCCTCGCTAGGAGGAAGAGGAAGACCGGAGTCCCTCCGAGAACCGTGGCGGCCGCAACCAGTCCTTGGTACTGGTGCGAGTTTATTGGCACCAACTGTACCGGTGGTAGAGGTAGTGGTAGCTGCTGACTGGCCCGCTGCTCCGGTGCGACCACGCGGAAACCAGGGGTACCAGGAAACAAGGAGGTCACCATACCTTGAGCAATTATACCTGGTATACAAGTTATGTTACTGTGGTAGCTCAGTGAGACAGGGGAGGACAAGTTACAGGGACATGAAAACAAAATATGGTTGGCAAAATTCCACGACCTATATATATCGTATATATGTTGTTTTTTTTGCACCCTGTATCCGTTTCCTGTGTTGATCCTTTATGTAATTTGTTCCTTTTACATATCCCTTTCTAAGTGTCTTATTATTTTTTACCATTTTCCTTTCCCTCCCGGTTTTGTTTTTTGGTTTCCTCTTTTAGGAAGTTGCGTTGTGCGTTTCACACTTCCTCCTGATGAGTTCCGTTAGAATGAAACCTAGGTCAGGGGATTGGGCTGTAACAATCTATTTTCTTTAAGAGGCAGCTATTACCTCTTTGTCCAGTGGCAGCAGTGTAAACTGTGTTACTCGTAAAAACATATTTTGTTTGTCCCCTTTCAGGCTGGCTACAAAACATATTTTACAAAATTCCCTGACTTTTCCAGGTTTTCCAGGCAACATTTTTCAATTTTCCTTGACTACTTTTTTTCAGTTTTAATGGTGGATGATGACTTTTGTTTTATTTATAATTGATCACATATTTTTAAAAAAGTTTGTATCTACTAAACAAAGTTTTATCAGTTATTTTAAATCTTTAAATGTTATTTTATTTAGGTATTATTAACTTTTGTTTTAGCGTTTAGTTGCGATATTAATGGGATATTTTAGACCTATTTTAATTCCCTGACTTTTCCTTATTTTTAGTTAAATTCCCTGACATTTCCCTGTTTTCCCTGTTTTCCCTGTCATCCTAAAATTACTTGACTTTTCCAGGTTTTCCCGGTTTTCCCTGTTTTCCCTGTTTGTAGCCACCATGCCTTTTACACATTTTCTGTCCACTTTTCCTGTACTATCTTCCAAATATAGAATCTATATATCAAAACAGTAATGTAAGAATCTGTGCAAGAGGGTTAGTAACAAAGCTGATGTTGAAAATATTTACAGTTCCCTGTTACTGAAGTGAAACAGCCAGAGCGCTAATGACGGCCAAAGTGAAGTAATACTCAATTATGAATCTTACTGTTTCATTTAAATGCCAGCAATCTCATTCACTGGGATTCGACAGGCAAGAAAATTGCGATAGTGAGGTTGACATTATTATGTATGAAATAAAATTTAAAAAGTTTAAATGTTATTAGATTTAATACTTACTATTTGGGTTAGTGATGACTTGTGGGTAGATATTGACCACGTTAGGATTCTGAGCACAGTATGTTAGGAGTAAGTTATCCTGGGGACAAGGAGTAACACATATATCTGTAAAAGACTACCACAATTTAAATTTAAATGGCTATAGTCTTTTTGAATAGCCTTGAATTTTGTTATTGTATTGAAATAATAAAAACCAATCAAACAATTTTGTTCACTTTGAGGGTTGTATTATTTCTGAAGAAAACAAGAGAATATTGAAACAATCAGCTCATAGGTAAGTAGGTATTAGTCAGTATGACATATAGTTTGCCCTCTTTCAAGTTGTGAGTTTTATTTTACTTGAGGAATGGGCTCAGGGGATAGTGTTGGGTTTTGTAGAGGTGTCGGGACGTGTGGAGGTGTCGGGACATGTGGAGGTGTCGAGACACTGAACTCTTTGTAGAATGAAGGTAGAGTTGTTCACAGAGAATGACTAGGTCCAAGTTTACCTGGAGTTCTTTCAGATTTCCTTTCTTGCCCTCCAAAATGAGCTCCCAGTCGATGCCGCATGAGAGGGTCTTTGCCCCAAACACGGAGGTGAAGTTGGGGCTCTGTTTGTCCACGTCGCAGTCTGTCAGGTGAACATAGTTAGGACCTAGCCCCACCAGGTACACCGCACGTTCCCTGAGGACAATCTTGTATAACACTCTCTGCTGTCTTACACTGTTATGTAGGACGGCGTAAACTTCAATATTTAGATTCAATTGGAATACAAAACCAATAAATGAAATATTCTCAAAGCAGCTTCAAAGCTTGAATATTTTTTTGTAGAGACAGGTTGAATCAACTATTTTACAAATCCAAATCTTCACCTTCGAATCCCAAATTTGAAGACGAATCTTAAAAATAATGACCAACATTTGAGGAAATAATGTGTATGAAATAAAGTGCACTAAGCAAAATATAATATAAAATAAATAAAACTATATAATTGTATAAAAACGAAGCACAAATAAAAGTAAAAACCCTAACACACATTTACACACACGTCAATATTGCAATGCTCTTGAAGTGTGTTTTTACTTTTATCTGCACTATGTTATTTATATAATTATATAATTTATTTATTTTATATTATGTTAGAGTAAATAGGAATATAACAAAATAGAAAATACAAATAATAACTAAATGTTAACATTAATACATAAGAAATACTAGAGCTCTAAAATAAATTCTAAATTAAAAATTAATAAAAAAAATCAAATCTCCTAAAGGGTTCCAACCTTAGTATTTATATTATTTATATTATTATTATTATTATTATTATTATTACTAGCACCGTGTCTTAATAACCGTTCGGGTTATACACACTTACGCTAATGTGCAATGGTAGGGTGATTGTGAGATAAAATGGAGGACCTACAGTTTAACGTAGGATCCGAACCACGGTGGAGGACTGACATTCCTCACATTCACAAGTTGTGATTAATACACGTCTTGTCAGAGGTGAAGGAAGGGTTTGGCAATCAGATAAATCTGTGCTGGGACCGAGGATTGAACCTCGGACCCTCAACACAGAGGTCTGACACCTTACCCCCTAGACCACCAGGTCACCTTAATATTTATAAATTGTATGTTACAGAGAAGGACTATTTCATGTTTATAAAACTCTTGAGTGTACCTAGTGGTCGAGTAGGACACTAGCCTCCGAGTGTACTTGGTGAGAACTTACCGTGTGAAGACCGGGGCGCGGAACAGCATGCAGTTGCCAAGGTACCAGGATCCTGCCGGTCGAGGCTGTCCAGGGAACACACACTGACCCAAAAGAAGACACGTGGCACGGTTTTTACGCATCAGCAGTCCATTGTACGTCAACAATACCTTCACGTCCCGACAACCATCCACAATCACACACACCTGCATCAACAGGATGATAACTCAGCTTATATCAACGTTTACAAGAGTGTGAATAGGTTGAGAGGAAAACCATACGCGAAGGGGTGCGCCAAGCTTCCATGGCTTTGAAAACTAAACAAGCTTTGCTATTCAATAGATAAAACATTGATAGATAGAATTTAATTTATGTTCAATATTTCCATGCTCTTCATCATCAACTGTTTCCAGCCTGTGGTCGGGTCAGTTTAGTAAAATGCCTCCATCTTCCTCTACCCTACCACTCTTCTTCCTCCTCTAATTACTTCCATTCTTCTCCTCTCACTTGAACACTTTCTGTTATCTGTTCCTCCCATCTCTCTACTATCTCATGTACTCCCTTTACTCCTAATCTTTACTGGATAACCTCCACTTTCCTTGTCTCTCTTACATTCACTGACCTTGTTTCTGCTGTATGTGACATTGGGTACAAAGTACGCCCTGTACAACACTTCCTTAGACTTCAAGGACACTTCTCTTCTCCATAGCACCTCTACTCCATCCAACCTTATAACTTTACTAGGCCTCACCCTCTTCCTTGTCATTACCA
>CABFWB010000712.1:31907-82917 GCA_902151455.1 Timema bartmani | reverse complement strand
CCCCACCCCCCGAGTGTTCCTGACCGTGTCGTGATGAGAGGGCACTCCCCTGCTTCACTCTCATTTTCAATTAAATTATCCAAATAAAATAATGCCTCAAAATGAGATAAGAGGTTTTCCTTAATGAGCTATAAGACGGGATGCACATCAGGACAACACAATACATATTGTAAGGTCGTAAGCAATACACGATAATTTTCTCATAAGATAGGTATCACTTGTGCGCATTCAAACTGTATGGAAGTGACACAACAGGTACACAAAAGTACGATTGCGACGCTCTGCTAGTCTCTTCACTCGGTATCATACGATATTTCAAGGTTACAACATGTCTAGATCAAGCCAGGTTGAACAAACATTCTTAATTTCTTTAATTAATATGGTGGAAATATACACTTAAATAAAACAATAAAACTGACTTGACAGGTTTGGTCTGGAAGATCTTCGTGTTGAGATAGTTCTCTTGAAAATAGTGCGGAACTGTGTCATTAAATTATATGGATGTACCCAATACTTCCTTTTCCTGTTCTTCAAATATCAATATATCACGGGAACGTCATCTTCACTTGACTCTAAAATATGTCTCCCGCCAAAAGATTGTTTTGCTTTGATGTGCAGCAATATTATCTTAAGATAAAAGTTGCACAGTATAAATCGTATCGTCCTACTCTGCGTCCTGCCTATGTTTATTTAAAACTAGTTTTGTGCCAATCCCTAATTTGTATAAAAATGTACCTCAATGATGTTCTTCCTCTTCTGCATGTAATCCTTGACGTTGACAGCCAGATGGTGCCACTGTCCTATTGTGAGAAAGCTTTCCACCAACATCTCGGACATAACCTCACTGCTGTCGGCTTCAGTGTGAGTCAGCCTGAACGTGAGTGTGTCTGCACAGAACAAACACTCTCGGCTACAACTTAGTTATTTTCATCAGCCTTTAAAATGTTAGAATAAACTAATCATAGAGGAAACTCAAGGATTCGAATTTTGACATGCAATTTGGTTTAGAGCATGTCTGTCAACTGAGCTAAAGGTCTCGAGTTAACCCCTTGACTTACCATTTAGCCCGTCTATGTTTTACACCAGGATTACCATTTAAATTAACGTCAAAATACTTTACACACAAGTTTAGTATAACTGATATAACGTCTATAATATATTTGCAATTTCAATGTTATAAAAAGAATTTTTATGTCATGCTAAATTATCATTTTTTTCTCCTCCCATTTACATTCTTCCTCCCTCCCACTTTATCTCTTTCTCCCTCCTGATTCCTCTCAATCTACCTCCACTATCGCCCCTCTCTCCTAACACTTCCCTTCAGGCTTTATTTATCTCTCGTTCTCACTTTATTTCACTCCCCTCCCACTTATATTATTTCCCCCTTATCCTTCAGTTTATATCCCTCCCCCTTCTTCGTTTTCAGCCGTATTTACATTTGTTTGATTGTCTGGATCCCTATTGTCAAAGGAGCTGTCACTTTCAGAAGACCTAGATATGTTATTATTGCTGACACTTCCCTTTCACTATCATAATCACATCCTCATTATCACTAGTATCTACTAGATCATTTTCATTGTCATAATCACATCCTCATTATCACTAGTATCTACTAGATCATTTTTATTGTCAGAATCACAAAGTATCTGTGTTATTTCTTCGTCAGTTAGCCAGTTTTTAGTCCGAGAAACTTTTTGTTTACTAGTTAACGCCATTTCATAGCTTGACTGTACTTATAATTGAGTAACACTTCTTCGTAAAAAAAAAAGAACCCCTATGTAAAAGTTTTGGTTGAAATATAATTAATAAAACTGCAAGTTCTATTCATACCGCTCCTGCTGTCTATGGAAGTAACACCTGATATTCATTAAAGAAATAAGATAAAAGAATATTTTTTTTTAAAAAAGACACAAAAATAAACGAAACGTTTGTTTGAAATATAAGAAATAAAACCGCCAAGTTTTATCCATACAGCTCCTGCCATCTATGAAGTATAAGCAAGAACACAATGTGTGAGCCCTGCTCGTCAAAGTATCTGTGTGGCGTACTAAGTTATTACAAGCCCTGATCGTCAAAGTACGTCAAGGGGTTAAGTTCCCGGTAGGTGAAATGTTGGTTTACCCTTTCACAGCGATGAGTTAACGGCCAGGGGGCTGGGTGTCGTGTCTGTTCTAGATTTAAGTTAGTTTATAAGTCGTGTACTGATACAACAGTCAGGTCAGAAAGTACACATTTAATACCTCAAATAAATGAAAATATGTAAACTTTGGTAAATTAAACTTATTAAGTTTTACTATATTTTTTAAGATAAGAGATTCATAGGTAGGCTATAATGAATATTGTGATTTGAGATTGAGATTTATAAAACAGCAGCTTCAGCCCATATCTAAAATATATTTATTTAATTTGTCTTTGAGTCAAGATTTTTTTTTGCCAAAGTTAAAAAAGCAGGTTAGTGTTCAAAGGGCATTTAGCAATAGCATACAAATCTCAACTAGTTATTGATGATGTCACCCACCAGCTGTTGTGTCTGCCCAGACTTCCAGTACAAGACTCTCGTAGCCCAGAGAGAACAAGTGGATCTGAGAGAGATTAGCTCCAGACTTAGCAGTGGAGTTTGGAGAGTGAGCAGCTGAAAACAGACACAGGGTTAGCAGTGGAGTTTGGAGATTGAGCAGCTGAAAACAGACACAGGGTTAACAGTGGAGTTTGAAGATTGAGCAGCTGAAAACAGACACAGGGTTAACAGTGGAGTTTGGAGATTGAGCAGCTGAAAACAGACACAGGGTTAGCAGTGGAGTATGAACAGCTGAAAATACACAGACTTATATTTACCAAGTCCCTCACCTTCCTTGGCCCAGTTGTTGGAGATGATCCCCCAGTCAGAGAAGGTACAGCTGTCGGACAGTTGAGAGTCCCCGCTGGACAGGTCAGCACTGCTCCCCATCGAACGATCCAGTCTCAGCCAAAGGGACAGAGAGAACCCGTTGAGCCACATGGACCAGCCCAGGTCAGAGTTGATGGGCAAAGCCATCGCACAGTTGGACCAGGATGATGAAACCCCTGGAAACCGGTCAGAGGTTGGGCACGAGTAACGTGTATGTTTGGCATTCCCAGGAAACTAAATAACTCGAGGCTCACCCGCTCGTCAAGAAACAAGAGCATAGCAAAAACATAATCACACGATATGCAATAGACTAATCACAAGAGTTAAGTCTTATCGGCGCTGTCTGCTCGGCGCAACTTCAAATAACTTCAGCTTTCCTTTTTATGCACCACATCATCATCTTGGGAAACCTAATAAAAGTATAAAACAGACTCAACCAGTGCACATTCGCCTACAAACTGAGATACTAGCAGACAACAACATCTACTGTTGTAAAATAATTAGAAATAACCTACTAAATGGGAGGTGCATGTGTCATTCTTGTTCTATTTAATATATTTGTAAGAAGGTACATGAAGGGTGGATAGAAACAAGGAACAAACACAATATGGCTTTTACAATTAAACAAGTTCACACTATACACTGCTGCCACTGTACACAGAGCTAATTGTTGCTTCTTGAAGAAAATAAATCATTACCTTCCAATTCGAGTTTCGTTCTATCGAAACACATCAGGAGAGAGCGTGGAATGTGCAATGCAACTTTTCCAAAAAGAGGAAACAAAAAAAAAAAGAGAGAAAAGGGAAAATTGTAAAGAATGATAGAACAACTAAACATGAACAAGTAAAATGAACGAATAACAAGTTCTGATAAAATGAAACCTAGACAGGGGGATTGGATGGTAACGATATATTTTCTTCAAGAGGTAGTCATTGCCTCTTTGTCCAGTGGCAACAGTGTAAAGTGTGAACTGTGTTCTTCTTTTAATTGTAAAAGCCAGATTGTGTTTTTTACCGTCCCTTTTATATTGCTATCCACCTTTCCTGTACCTTCTTACAAGTATAATAAAATTACCAAAAACAATAAAAAGAGATTTTCCTTATATCTTATTCAATTTAGAATTTTTCACAGCATAATAAAATAATTCCTACCATCCATCGTGATAATAATCTTAAAGATCTGTGTATCCACTAAAAAAAATTAAACCTATCGATAGAAAGCTAGTTCTAGTTTGTTTTGCAAAGCTTCATGGGTAAACATATGTTTAAGCTCCGGTGTGAATTGTCCGACACCTAAGTAGATTCCGAGAGTGTGTGAATCGCGTCCAACACACCCAAGAGTCAGTCACAAACCTCACCTGCAGAACAATGCTGATGATGAAGAGATTTGGCAAGATTTGCAGCCAATTGTTCATTCGTGGTAGATTCCGATGACACGGGTTGTACACATGACTCGGTGCTGCCCTCTATTGGGAAACACAAGATGTAGTTTGGTTGAGGCTCGCTGTTGATCACGAGGCTGATGAGTGGGTTTAGGAGAATCTCCTAAGAAAACAACAATATTCAGGAGGAAAATTAAACTAGTTGATCTTTTTAATCATTTTAATGAAATCAGAGAGGAAGCAAGACTGAGATATGATGAGGATGGTAAATAAGAGGATTCCAAAGAAAATGATGGAGATGAAGTGTGTAGAAAAGAGTAGGAATGATATCAAAAAATCGAGAATCGATCTTAATATCACGATTTTCACTACTTCGAGTCTTATCTCTCAATAAAATTGGCAACTAAACAAAATGAGAACATTCAGAATAGGTAATAAAATAATAATCGATTATCTCTCATATTAGTTTAGTTGCCGTTTCACTTAAATGCCGGCAAATTGTAAATATACCGTAATGGCCTGATATAGTAAGACCCTAACATTTTGAGGGAATCTACATGAAAAATAAATGGTCTCAAATATAACATGACCTGACATTTTGACAGTCACATGAGGTAAAAAATAAAAACTAACAACTTTTGACACTTTAAAAAAAAAGTAATAGGCGAGTGAGACTGTCAGAATATATGAATCGATTTTAAACAAACAATTGATATATAATACGCAGACAAGGGATGGCAATTTTCTGTAATCAACGTGTATATTGAAAGCTACAATATTCCTATCAAATTAAAATGGCTGCTCTCTTGTAGTTATATTCTTTGTCACTTTTCAATTTTGAATCTTTTATTTAGCTCTTGACTAAGACACGTTTAATAAAAATAGAACAAAAATTGACATAGTTTATAAAAACGAAGCAATAAACCGTTATATTTATTTTCATTCACTAGATTATCGATATATGGTTGTCATAACTTCATCACTAATTTCTGACGAGCTAATATGCGTAGGATCAGTTATGGCTGACAACTTAACATTTTTATAACGTGTGAAATGTGTTCTTCTTTCCGTTATAAAATCCGCAATTTATTGTATTAATTTTGAGTTTATTTGAATTCTTGGTTTTGATTTTCAGTTTTGAAGAGTTTTAGTGTGTTTGATAAATATCTATAAGATTGTGAGATTGAAGCTTCAAACAACATGTGTTGTAATGATCGAGTCCAGGTTTTACATTGAGAGGGGAGTAGGGTATCAGGCACATCAGATTTATTATTCAATAATGCTTGGAAAAATAATGAAAAAGGAAATGTTTGAGAATCGGAATCGAAGAATCAAGGTTGAACTTAAGTATCGGAATCTGGAAAAACAGGTATCGGAACATCTCTATAAAAATACTGTAAGGGAGGCCAAGAAAGAGATGGTAGGAGCAGATAACAGAAAGTGTTCAAGTGAGAGGAAAAGAATGGAATAAATTAAAGGAGGAAGATGGAGGCACTTTACTAAGCCAACCCAGCCAAAGGCTGGAAACAGTTGATGATGATGATGATGATGATGATGATGATGATGATGATGATGATGATGATGATGATTATGAATGAATGAATGAATGAATGAAAGCAATAGTAAATAAAAGGGCAGTACCGATAACTTAGGTAAATAAACTGGGATGTTAGAAATAAATCATAGGCAGAATTTTTGAGCAACATTGGAAATTATTATGGTTAGCAGAATTAAATTTGGTTCTTGGTATTACTATTAGTGTTTTGTGGGGGGAAAGAGAGGTGTTACAATACTCGACAGCGACATTTTCTTCCATCTTTAGTGGAATGTGTCACAATTTCTCAGACAAATAAAAGTTCCACGTCGGATCAAAGATGGCAAAAGATTGTTTCCTGGTGAGACTCAGACTCTGACTCACCAAGGGCGGGTCACTGGCCTTGAAGAAACCGAGGTATAAAGTGAGCTCTTGTGCAGTGATGCTGTGCCTGGCGAGTAGCGCCACCAGTTCCAAGATCATTTTCTGAACATCTGAAACAAAAAACAAATCACTTACTGAGCAATGCACAAAAAAAAGTCTTAAGTGAGAAAGATTTGTTTTTAAATTATCTGTGCAACGAGTTTCATTACTCATACACTAATATGTTAGTGGTGAGGAATGTAGAATTTAGAGAAAATGTTACCAAATTTGCACAAAGAGTGGGAAAGCATCTAGGAAAAATCAGTCTTAACACAACCGAACAGGCTTTGCATCCTGATCTTTAAGACATTGGCAGTCTAGTCTGCGTTAGACCGAACAACCAGTGATACAGGTGTTACCAAGATTTGATGGCTGTAATGTCTGGAACCAAAGGATAAATTACTATATTCTTGTATTTGTTTGTTTGTTTGTTTAATGGTGAATAATGTCACAGACAAAAGACCACCGAGTGGAGATAATTTTTCTTTGTGGACAAGAGGGGTTGTCGCAGAGGGACATGGCGGCAGAGTTCAATAGTGAGGCATCCAGGGAAGTCAGTAATCCATAGTGCATTTGGAAAATTGCTGAATAAATTTCGTTAAACAGTATAGACTCAGGATAAACAGCGTTCTGGCAGACCGTCGGTAGATGAAGGTACCAGAATTGCAGTGCTTGCAAAGTTTTACACCAGTCCCAAAAGATTGGTGTTCCTCGAAGCATGTTGCAGAAAATTTTAAAAAGTGAAAAATTCCATCTGTACAAATTGCAGCTTCTGCATCATCTAATGGAGGACGATCCTGACCGAGGGGGGTGAAAAGTGTGAATGGTTCCTTAGCCAAATTATAGTAAATTCATCTTTTTTTTGGAAACAGTGATGTTCTCAGACGAGGCAAATTTTTTACATTTCTGGGGAGGGGAACAAACAAAATGTCAGGTACTGGTCACAAAAACAAACCCCAACTGGTTCATCGACAGTAAAATTCAAGGCTCTCCAAAAGTGATGGTGTGGTGTGGTTTATGGAACGATAAAGATTGTTGGTCCATTCTTCTTTGAATCAACGGTCACTGGAGATAAATTACCTCACTATGTCGGACAATGAAATGGTACCAGAACTTGATACTATCTGGTGGCTATCCAGAGTGGTTTGTGCAAGTTTCGTAAGCCAATGGTTGGATGACATGTTTCCCGGACACTGGATTGGGAGAAGTGGCCATGTGGAATGGGTAGCAAGGTCACCTGACCTGAACCCTATGGATTTTGGGGGAATGTGAAAGTTGAAGTGTATGCAGTAAAAATTCAGAATAACATGTGCAATTACTGCTCTGAAACAACGTATGTTAAATAAAATTCAAAGAGGTCTTGTATAAAGTCTCCAGAAGTACGTTGAGAGTGGTGGCGAACATGTGCGTTCTTTAGTAGTAACATGTGCTATGTATCATTTCTCCTATAGTTCCACACTTTATAGCCACCCTGTAGTTTATAAGTACCACTATTTTAAGGGGGTTCAGTTAGTTGTTCCGAGAGCCAAGAAGCAGAGGTGAGTTGTTTGCTTTGATAATTACTATGGTAAGTCTATCAAGTTTTTATTCAATCGTAAATTTAGAAAATAATGTGGTAAAAAGCTGACCTGACGAGGGTTCACGCAGACTAAGGCGTCATTCTTGTCGTGTATGGTCTGCCGGCGACAGGGAGTTTGGGTTCACTCAGTGGGTCACGCCTCCCCCCCACCCCTTGCCAAAATTGTATCCCATTCGCACCTGTCAGTTTGCTACTGTATCCAGCTCAATTCACCTGTCAGTTTGCTACTGTATCCAGCTCAATTCACCTGTCAGTTTGCTACTGTTGACGCTCAGACATTGTGAAAAGCCTTGGAGAAGTTTGGCAATCACACCATTCTTGGCCAGTACTATACAGTTGGTGGGATTGTCCCGACACAAGACTACCAACCGCTGCACACAATGAACAACAGCCGAGAAGTGCGCAGCTTCATCTGGATGTTCGGGACTAGATGCAGGCGTGTTGAGATAGCTAAGACAGAAAAAAACAACATGGCAGCACTAAGCACACACACAATAAAACAATCAGATCTTTATACGAATACAGGCTCACCTTCAAGGGCACCATAAACATACTTGACTCAACTTACCAGAATTTGTTTTCAGAGCACACACAAGTTATAGCTCTTCAAATTATGTTACCAAGAATTTAACCAGTGACTTGTTCAGTAAATAGATAAATTCTTTACTCGAAGCTGAATCAAAGTTCAAATATAGTTTTTTAAATTGTTTAGTTTGAAAATAAAATATAATTTTGTGCATTTTTATATATTTAAACAATAAAAATCATATACAAAGTATTTTATTGAAAAAATACATTTAACAAATGTGGTCCAATAAATTACATTTCTCTTACAACAATTAAATTACTACAAATTACTTCATGTGAACATCAAGTTGTATTGCACACTCTATTTACCCTAAAAGTTAACAGTCTTACCTTGACTGGTTACACTATGTCCCTATCTTTTAAGTTACACCATGGTGGAAACAGGCAAGGTTAGAATACTACCTTTCAGTGAAAACAAAGTTTACCTAACAGCACAAAATAAGAAAAATTGAACCTAAGTGTATTTTAGGTGTTGATATTTTTGTTAGCGAAAAAAGTCAACCAATTATTAAACCAAAGTTGACAAAGTTTCAATGGAAGCACTTGTAAGTAATGAGCCGTAATGAAGACACTCACGTGTGTGACATATGCACCATGAGCTCTATAGCCATCGCACAGAGACCGGGGTGGATGACATTATGTTGCCGACTGTACTCCTCCCAGCCTGCCTGTCTGCCCTCAGCCATGCTGGTGACGCTGTTAGACTCGAGAGATGGGGCCATCCTGTCTGTACATTCCAGCAGCTCTATGTCCGCCTCATAGCCCTCGTCTGCGGTGATGTATGTGTCCTCCAATGAGCTGCTGTCTCCACTGGCCTCGCGAGGCTCACATTCGTCCTCGTCGTCAGACAAACTCTCATCCCAAGTGGCCGCAGCCAGTAACGTCGGCAACTGCCATCACAAATTAATATTACTAGGTACAGTAATACATTATAATCAATTTTTAATTTATCAACTAGATAAATAAAGTATTGTAATAATTAGGATGGGCCCTCAAATCCTTAAAGATATTGGAGAAAATCTTGGATTCAAGACCAAAGTTCTTAAATTATTTTTTATTTTTTAAAATTTTACAAGTTAATTTGTTTTTGAGCCCTGAGCCTACTTATTGGTGGTTCCGAACCAATTGTAATTGGATTAATTCAACAACCAGGCCCCAGACCAATAATTTCATATCCAAATGAATGTATGAATATAATGAATGGATTATAAGGAATAATGTTAACATTTAGTTGCTATTTATATTTTATATTATTCTATTATATTTTAATTCCCTCTTAGGTTCATAGTTTTTACACAAGATTCGGATTTGTAAAACAGCGAATATGACCCAACTCTAGTATTAATTAACATTTTCTACCTCAAGATTAAAATAAAAGAGCTCTTGAAGTTTTACACGACCTCAACTAAAACAAAGTAGGTCTTGGTTGTTAAAAACTAAACTGTCTTCTCGAAACGAGTGAGCACCTTTGGTTTCCTGTAGGGTGGCATGACTTGCTCGTGGCTGCACTCTGCTACTGCACATCGTATCAGGACATCACACAGCTGGCGCAGTCTGGTCCTGTGTACCATAGCATCATCGAGTAGCACACGGCGCAGACTCGATAATACAGACTTAATGTTGTTCAGCGCACCACCTATAGATATGTGACATAGTACCACATTAAACCAGAAAAATAAACACCACAACGATCTTTATTACTAGCAATGTGTGGAGCTTCAAAACTTGGACTTGACTTCAAAAATAATCAATGATTCAATTTTGTTTGAAAAAAATAAATCCTGCTTCAACATTTAGAAGTTTCCCCAGTAAAACTATTAACAGCTAAAATAATTAAATTACAGCCAATTAATGTTGTTCTGAGCTGTTGTATGTATTACAAACCAATATTCCCAAGGAAAAAATCTGAGGTACGATAAAGTCGCGACTATCCGGCTCGGTTCTCGGTGTTAGCAAGCGAGTTTTAAAAATAAACAAACCAGTACCTAGCTACTAGTAATAATAAAAAAATCTATTGTAAACTCCCTACAATTGTTAGAGTGGAATAGACAGCAAAGAATAACTGCTATGCATGCGATTGGCAGTATATTGGTCAGTGTATTCCTATTGTATATTGTACCTAGTCACCACTCCTCCTCACCTTCTCTGCTTATCATCGGTCCACGGCAGTCAGTTTGTTTGGTAGAGCATCTCGGGGTAACTTAATATTATGGTGGGGGTAGAGGACGTCGCCGATTAAAGAAATGGAACTTGTGAAGTAGAAGTTTTAAGTTTTATTATGGAGAAACATTTAAGACATTTGCACTAGGTTACTTATGGTAAAGATGAATCAGAATACTTATTACATGAAGATGAGAAATAATTAATGCCGTGGGCCTTTAGCCACATGGCCTAGTTCTCCTCCCACCCATCTCTACGCACGCTTTTATCCACACGTATTAGAACTTTACAATACTCGTTCTTTCTACTCGCGTGCTGACCGGGAAGTCCCCCAGCACGTCCTATCGACTCGCGTGCTAATTAGGAAGTGCCTTGCATCTGACGCTTCCCTTCTACTTAGGGTCAAAAACAGACGCTTAATCAGGGGTGCTGATTGGCTAGCTGTTCGCGCCAAACCTTCCCTTTCCACTGTGAGGCCACACGTGCAAGACACAGGTGCACCTCACAGCTTCCGGGTACAGATAAGATTAAAAAGCAAGTTAAAAGTAAAAGTAATAAATTTAGATGAAATAAATTTAGATGAAGCTAAGATTCCCACAAAGACTTTACGAAAATGAAATAATACCAGATTTAAAAGTTAAAGGCCGAAAAATGAAGTTAATGAATTTAAATTTAAACAAATATTGCTTACAACTTTGGTTAAGATTTAGACAACTTATAATTAATATTAAACCCCACACTTAGATATGATTAAAACATTTGATTCTAACATATAGCTTAAATTAGGCCTAGATGAATAGAAAACAATAATATATTATAAATTTAGTACTTCAGTATGATCCTATTAACATGTAACTAATGGCAAACTAATTTAATTATGAAAAAGAAATGGTCTAGAGCCCTGACCACTTTACAATATCGTAATCAGAAAATGGGCAGATTCTATTGAAACAAAGTTAAATGTTCTGTTAAAATTGAAAAAAGTAGGCAAACACAAAATGAAAATTATTTACACTCGGATTCTATATGATCTGTCCTGAAATATCGCCACTTTAGGCCAGATAATCACGACTTTAGTGTAGTTGAATTATGAGTTGTGATAACTTGATTTGTCAGAATAAAACATTTGGCAAATAATTTTTTACCGCATAAAGTTATATAAATAACCACAAAATAATATTTTTTCAATCATAAAACAAAAGATATTCAAACTTCAATTCTGCTTCGAGAATACTTCATATTATGTTTGATTCAAATTTGCTTCAAATTGAAAAAGTGGACTTGTCATGCCCCTAATTATTATGTTTGTAATAAGAGTCAGGAAGCCCAAGTGGGCTTTGAATCATCCCCACAGGCTCCTCTCAAAGAGTGTTTTACTACATCCTTGGCGTTTAAGTTAAGGGTGTACAAAGTGCAACCTTAGAATTCAAAGTGAAGCCAATTTTTTTTTCTTCGTCTGTTTCTTTACATGTTTTGCTTTTGGCACATTATGGCCGTTACTATAGCCGATTCATTAACATATGGGCTAGCTTCGGTGGCCGCCTGGTCTAACTCTCGCAGTAGATTATACTGTCGATGATGGGGAGAGATCAAGGTTCGAATCTTGGTCGGGAGTATTGAGAGTTGTTTTTCCTAAATTGTTTTCCAGTCTTTCTCTCTCCACACAAATGTGGGTACACTTCCTCTAAATATAGTCTTCCTAATCCTTAAAACCATTAGCATAATTAGTACATATGTGTAAAACCCAAATGGGTATTAAAATATGGTGCTAAAAGAAACATTATTCAAAATTAAAAGTCAAATATTTATAATTAAAAAAAAAAATTTCACACATGTATTATTAATTCAGAAACGCTACAATTAACTTTAAATATGTTTTGATAACCATTTTAATGTCCTGTGTAATATTTCTTAAAGCTAAGTCTCGTGAAATGTTGGTCTGTCTAGCTGTGATATTGAACATAGGCTTAAATGTGTATAATGTTGATACTATATTTATTGGCAAAGCAAGGTAATCGTTAAAGCAAGGTCAAAGTTTTCAAAGCTTTGCACCCTCTCATAGTTGAAAATTTTAAGATATTTTTATTAAATACTTCCCTTTTGGGTCTGCTCTTTCAAATAATCCTTACATATCACCATTTGTACAGTTTCAAAATGATGCAAACAGACATATTCGATCAAGTATCAAACAATTATCATCATAAAACCTTGTAAATACGTCTTCTACTTCAAGCCGTGTGATTTCAAAAACATAGCTTTTGTTCAGTAAAAGTGAACTTTCATATAAGATATATATCGTATCTACATAAAAAATGTATTCAAAATTTATAATAGAGTCAAAAATCTGAGTTTTTATCAACGCTCACTTTTTGTTAGATCAGACAAAAGCTATGGGTTTATTTTAGTTTATTTCTGAACAGAACAAAAAGAGTACAATTAGTTCACATGCTGGATAAAGTGACAAAACACACGTATCACACACGACTACATCAACTCATCACCCGGTGAAACCACAAACTGAAAGTAAGTGCGTCAAAGAATCATTAACATAATCCCTTCACCTGCAGGTGGTTCATTAACTAGCCACAGCTTGGTAAAAATGTACAGAAACATAACAAAATATAAACAAAGTAAATTATTTACTACATTAATGGACTTGGCAGGTTTTATAAAAATAGAACTAATTTAAGAAATGACGGGGCATGTTTTAGAATCTAAAATTAATGTAAAGATAGATAGACAAATTATATCTTGATGACCCAATGACACAGATAATTAGTAGTTGCATGTAGGTCAATTCAAATGGCAAGGCCAAGGCTTACGTCAGCGATTTGAGACTTGTTCAGTTTCGTGACTAACCAATTCAATAAGTCTACAAACTTACAAAGTGCAATATTGTTTCATGTATAGCTTGCTTGTGACACCTGGTACCTGTGGTACCTGATTTGATTCTTTACAGGAGGGTGAATATTGATCAAAAATAAAGATAAGCCATAATAACTTTACTTATCATTCTAAGTTATATAGCGAATAAAAAAAACCAAGATATTAGATGAGCTGTTGGCGCTCCTGATGCTGAACCAGGAGGTCAAGGTTACCCCAAGATATTAGATGAGCTTTTGGCGCTCCTGATTCTGAACCAGGAGGTCAAGGTTTATTTTCGACAAATTGCTAATCAGTAAATATTCTTTAAATAAACATACTCTGAGGTGATGAATGCATAAAGAACCAATAATAATACAGAATAGACCAGTATTTCTCAAACTGCAGGGCATAACCCCCCCACCCCCCCAAACCTCTGGGGTACGGGGAGAATTTCTGGGGGTTAGTGAAATTCTAATGAGTTTTAAAATTCATAATTTTTTATTTTAACACCGTATCTTACTAACTGTTTGTGCTATACGTCTACTACTAATTACTCTAATGTGTTATGGATGATGAAGGTTTAATTTAGAGGAAGTGTACACACATTTGCGTGAAGGGAGAGAGGAAAACAATTTTTTTTAAACCACCTTCAGAACACCCGATCGGGATTGAACCTTAATCTCTCCATTATCGGCAGTGCAAGAGTAGCACGTTAGACCACACGGCAACCAAAGCGGGTAGATCATCTCTTAGCTTTGAGTTTGTTAACCAATAAAATAGATTTAATTTGACTTAATTTGTTTGTTTCCTCCTCCTGTTGTGAGTAAAACACACAGAGGCTGAGTGAATGCTCGAGTCTCACCTGCTTGTCCAGTGTCGGGAGGAACGGTGAGTAACAAGGTGAGAGTCGACTCCGACAGTTCCATGTAGAGGTAGCTCTCCGTGTTGCGAGTCGTATGCTCATCACTTGGGACTTGACAACAAACAAATACAACAGTTGGTTGTATGTCCACAAACTGACTCTTAGAGCCACAGATAATCCATCATTGACAACCAATATTTTTTATTTATCACCGCGTCTTTATCACTCGCTTGGGTTACACGTGTGAGAACTA
This sequence comes from Timema bartmani, assembly GCA_902151455.1. NCBI lineage: Eukaryota > Metazoa > Arthropoda > Insecta > Phasmatodea > Timematidae > Timema > Timema bartmani. Next base: position 68,385 of record CABFWB010000712.1, on the reverse strand, counting down.
ATTATTACGCTAATATGTTAAGAATTAGTAAAGTTAAGTTAAGAGGCAGTGTACCTGTATTTGCGTGGAATGAGAGGGGAAAACCATTTTGGAAAAACAAAACTTAGTACACCCGACCGAGACTCAAACCCCGATATGGCCAATCATCAGCAGTATGTAAGGAAAAGACTGCATAGAGACAAAAAAAGAGATGGGAGGAGCAGATAACAGAAAGTGTGCAAGGGAGAGGAGAAGAATGGAAAGGATTGAAGGAGTAAGAGTGGTGGAAGGATAAAGGAAGATGTCAGCTTTCACCGAAATCACACCACTGTCGAGTCACAGCCCCTAAAGACCCAACACTTGGTAAAAGAAACACTGTTCTTCCATAAATAGATAGATAGTCATAATATGATGCCGTCACTCTGCATGGTACAGTTAAAACAAGCTCTGCTTACCATGGCAACACTCCACTGCATAACAATTCCCGACACAGATTTATAATAGAAACATCTAAATGATATAAATTGACTCACATAGGCGAGTCGACTCTTCAAAGGAAGAGACTTCCTAACACATAATAATCTTCAAGTTTAGTTTGCCATCGACAGGGAGGTCTAGGTTTGAACCAAAAGGGTATTTTAGTTTCTCCCTCCCTTTCAAGCAAACGTTCCTCTGAGTTCAATGTTTCTGATCCCTGTGTAAGGTACAGGAGTATTTTCCTGGCAACTCACCGGTGAGCAGATCTCTAGAGACGATACGACCGAGGGTCACCATCAGGAGGTTCAGGGCATCCTCCCATAGCGACTCCCGGAGGGCGTGGACCCGGTACCGAGGGCTGTACACTGCAAGGTTCGAGCATCCTCTCCAAAAAACACTCACGTTCAACAGCAAGTCCAGAAACTGTTGCTTTGTGCTTCCTGACGATTGCGAGACAGAGCCTGTCAAAACAAATACGTCACTTTGCATAGCATCTTTTCAACAGCACATCTCAGTTACAATCTGACCACCCCCTCTCTTAGGAAGTTGTGTCGAGCGTTTTACACTCCCTCCTGGCAAGTTCCGATAGAATTAAACCTAGATCAGGCAATTACTATAGATTTTCTTCTAGAGGCAAGCATTATCTTTGTCCAGTGGCAGCAGTGTAAAGTGTGAACTGTGTTCTTATTTTCATTGTAAAAGCCAGATTGTGCTCGTTCCTTTTATATGTTTCTATATCCACCTTTTCTGTACCTTCTTCTATATATAACAAAACATGCCTTATAAAGTAAAAAAGAGCTTTACCTAATGAGGAAAACAAAAAAGATGTTTCTAAAATCCTACACTTAACAAAAGCACGCACACACACACACACACATACACACACACACGCACGCATGCACACACACCTAAATAGTTTAAATTTATTATTTGAACAAAGCAAAATATTTCAAAGTTTGCTACAAGTCAAATGAAATAAATATTTATTTTACCAAGCAGAGTTAAAGATAATTCTTAGCCCAATCTCGCTGTCATCAGGAGTCTAGTCTGTTACAAGAGTAGCGCCTTGTACCAAGCTAAGAAGTTAAACAGCAACTTGGAACAACACGACAAAAACTTACTTGTATCGGCAATCTCATTCTTCGTGCCGATCACGTTGGCGCTGCTAGAACTAGATAGTTCGTCTGAACTGAAACACTCTGTGTCCGTCTCGGTGTTAGACAAGGCCATCGTTTTGTTGGCACTCTTCGGGAGAGTGGGCACTCCCTCACCCTTGAACTCGGCCGCGTTCCTATTGACGTCAACCTCTTGCCTGGATACATACTCTTCCTCTGTCCTCCAAGCCGTCAAAGTACCAGTTTCCAAAATATCCAGAAGTTTGCGACTAGACAACTTCATGGCCTGGTGTAGCATGAACACCGAGGGCGAGGACCCCACGTTGACAGTTTCACAACCCGACTCGTGATCCAGTTTACTGATCTCGATGACAGATGTGATCTCCAAGATACAGCAGCACAGCTTGGAAAATGGCGGAAGCAGGATTAGTTCGGAAATATGTCTCAGCCCTCCCAGGCTTATGAAGTGCTCGGCGAAAGAAACAGTTCCGAGAGCGGACGAAAAGAGAGAGAGACAAGAGAGAACAGTGAACTTTGAAATGTCAGATTTGGTCGAAAGGTACTCAGATTTCACAGACAAGAAGGTTGGGTAGAAAACGTTAAAGATAATTTCCCACTTGACGGGTGGAGTACAACGTGGCGAGACCTTCAAGAGGTGGGAGACTACAGAGTGACAGAGTTTCAAGTTTGAAGACTGCACAAGCTCTTTGTACAACTCCATACAACTCCAAATACTTCTGCTGCCCCCAAACTCCAAGAGTTTCTCAGAACTGGTTTTAGAAGTCCTGTCACTAGAGTTTCTCTTCATGGCCTTCTCAAACAAAGAATCGGACATGCTGTACTCGGACGATTCTAAATACTTAGCGACAGCCACGTTGGCACTAGAATTTTTACTGCAAACGACACAAGACGATTTATTGGGTGGTGTAACGAACGCCCCTAGTTCAGAGTAGATGGTTCGTTCCAGCAAATTGAACGTAAGGACCCTACATTTGCTGCTGCTTCTTTTCAAAACATTCACTAGAGTCGAGATGAGGTTTTGCATGGGGAAACAGCAGCAGGTACCACACATTGTCATGACCTTCAACACGCGGGTTTCAACGGCTCTCGTAGGGTTCTGTAGAAGTCGCACCAGAACCATGAACAAGGAGGCGATGCAGCAAGACTGGTGGCTGCCCGAGATCACTACAGAAGAACTGAAGACATTCCCAAACAAATCTTGGTGATGGTGTGGCCCCATTAGAACACTTCTCTCGCAATTCCTGTGCTTAAACTTATGACACTGGTGGGAATGAATGATGTCGCTACGAACTTTCTTCAAAGCGGCTATCAGCTGTCCGACAAGATCTATGACCTTCTTAGCCCTCGCAATGGACACTTTAGTTTCTACAAAAGGAATGGCCAGGATGACAATGATAGTCTTCTCGACGAGACGACCGCCATGGCTTTCGGGGAACAGTTGGAAGATTTCGAGGAAATCGCTAAACTTATTGGCGTTGGATTTTTGAAGAAGAAGACAGTACAAAAACATGATTACGCCGTAGGTTGTGCCAAAAATGAACTCTTGGATTTTGTAAGCTTCACTTGAGGAGATCGGCTTGGCAGTATTGCTGCCTGAAGTGCTTCCCAGCGACAACGTTTCATCTCCATCTATACTTTCACCATCTTCATTAACCCTAATTGAAGAAGAGATTTTTGAGATGGCGTCTTCTAGAATCTTCAGCATGACAGGTAAGATCCCGTTGTTGATAACCGTCGTCGTGAGCTCCGGATGAAGTAATATTTTTTCCAGCGCCGTCAAGAAAAGTTGGGTCATCGCAGATTTAAGCTCGGCTACTTCCGTGAACGTAAGCGTTTCCTTGGGGGCAGAGCCGAATTGTAAAGAACATAGATTCTTCTGAGCAAACTTGATCGCTTGGACTGAAACTTGACAGCTGTTATCAGTCGAGATGCTTAGATCCGAATGGCACAGGTTTTGAAGAATACGTATCACAAGTTGCATGAACTCATAGGGACCAATCTCAGCTCTCATTACTTCAAGGATGTTCTCGGTTTTGAATTCATCGGGCATCTTCTTGACTTCCCGTGGTTTCCTCATATTTTTGCAGGGCGTGTAGTTCAAACTGTCGAGTCTCGACTCGTCATCACTCCTCACAATCGAGGTAAAGTAATCAAAATCCATGGGATCAAGCCGTATTTTGAGCGTGTTTGACCTCGTCTGGCCGATGTCACAGTCTTCTCCCTGATGTTCAGAGTCGCTGGTCGCCGGGACCTTGGCTCCCTCGCTGCTGCTCTGAGTCCTGCATCGACGCAAGCGGCTGGACGACGTGTTGCTCAGAGTGCGGAGGAACTCCCCTCTTGTCGGAGGACACAAACTCGAAGATTGCGATGAGCCGATACGAAACTTGTGTTTGAGAGGAACTCTGGTACGAAAGATATCCTCGATGTTGTTTGATTCTTTCAGGGGGACATAAGGGTTCCCGACGACATGTTTGACCCGTTCTGTCTTGTCAAGGCACACGGGATACAGGAATATGAGTAACTCGGCGAGTTCTCGGCCACAAGAGATGTTCTGTAATTACAACACACCTTGTGTATTACACCTTGCATTAACAGTTTAATCTACAGTAGCCCCATGGCTTCTTTGGTGCTGACTGACAGTTCACAGCTGACTTCTGACAGCTGCTAAACACATGTTTTTGTCTGGTAACTTTTCAAAGCCGTCAGCTGTCAGCTGTGAGCTGTCAGTCAGCACCAAAGAAGCCATGGGGCTACTGTATTTATAGTGATTATTACTCTTGAAAGAATTACATTTTTTTTTAGCACAGCATCTTACTACCCATTAAGGTTATACGCTTATGTACTAATTACGCTAATGGTTTTAGAGATTAGGATAGTTATATTTATAGGAAGTGTACCCGCATTTGTATGGAGGGAGAGTGGAAAACCAATTTGTAAAAACCACTCTCGGTACACCCGACCAGGATATGAACCTCAATCTCCTCATACTCAGCGGTTTAGTCTACCGTGAGAGTAGCGTGTTAGACCTTGGGGCCACCGAAAAGGGTTTACACATCCGTTTTTTTATCTTAAAGTAATTTGCAAAAATTACTTAAATTCTGGAGCAAAATATTATCTTTACATCCACTACTGTTTCCAGTTTTTGGTCAGTTTTTTATTCAAGTCATATATTTCCCACCACCGGCTGGCTAGGCCTGTCCTAGATTTGTATGCCTAATAATATAACTTGAGACTAGGACAGGCACAACATCCAGTCCCCCACCCATCAATGTGAAAGGGTAAACCCACATTTCACCAATGATACATTTTTCGGCCATGCCAGGAATCTAACCCGGGACCCTTAGCTCAACAGACAGACACGCTACCGACTGAGTTAAGGTGTTGGTTCAAAATATTGTCTATTTTTAAATAACTTTGATAGGTTAGTTAACATTTGTAAATATATATTTTTTTAATTGTAATTTTTTTTAAGTCATTATCATTACTAAGAGTGGTTATAACAGCTAATTAGGATTGATCACGCGTGGAACCCAATTACTGGCAACTTTCCACTGCTCTGAAACTACGTGAACTCTAGATTTCCTTAAGAGATCAACAATTATGAGCACAAATGAAGCCAAAATAAGATTTGTGTACAACATACAAATCCCAATTTGACCCGGCTCTTGCAATATGAGCAATAAAAAAAAAGAAGTTATTTCAAGTGCTATTACAACTTTGATAGACGTATCTTGACAGAAATGAAGGAAAAGGTCATCTTACCTCAACTCCCAGACATTGCAATGTTGCCAAACATCTCCAACCTCGACCTCGCAGGCAGTGTTGCAATACTAACGACAAGTCTTCGCCGTCTCCTGGCTTGAAGCAGATCTGCCGAACATCCGACAACAGCTCACAGCCAATAAGGGTGGCAACACTGCTTACCACGCTGAAAATAGTACAAATGTTAATGGCCAGAGGAATAGAGCAGATAAATGAGTAAGAACGCAAATCTTGTACATTTACTGTGAGTCAACAACAAACGCAAAAATAATAAACTAAATATAATTTTATTGGTAAGTTTAACAAATCAGGGTCAGTGTAGCAAAGTGAGTTTTAATTAGGGATGGGCCTCTTAAATCCATAAATCCTTAATGAAATTTGATATTTGAGAAAATATCATATTTGTGCTTCATGAATAAGTTAATTTGCAATGTTTTCAAATGTATGGTCGCATTTTGTTTAAGAATTATAATAGCGCTTATTGGTGTAAATCAGTCCTAGCGTAATTATAAGAGAAAATTAACAACCAGAGCCCAGAACATTGGTTTAACACTTGGATCTGATGTTTGAGAAATTTGATAGCAAAAGTAAAGCTTTAAGGCTTAGTGAGTGTTTATAAAACATATGAATTATTGTAGATTATTTTTGATTGTTTAGTTCCTTGAAAAACAGTAATTCATCATTCTGGGTTATTGTAAAAGATAACAAGAGATCAATAACTGATTTAAGAGGTGAAGATGATGTTAAAGTAGTGAAATTATAATAATATTTGATAATAAATAAGTTTTTTTTTGTTTTGTTGTTGTAAGTAGGAGTAAAAATTAAAGAATTGAATGAAATTAATTGACTAAAATTATCTTATCTGTAATTTTTTTAATATTTACATACATATATACCTAATCACGGCATTCCCTTACGGGGTAGACAAGAAACTGTGTATATAGCTCAAAAAATAACAATTCCGTACTTAATCCACCCTCACTAACTTTCTTCACACTTTCTTATCCTTGCATACTCCCTCCTCTTCAACAATATGACCTGATTAAGTTCATCCTATAATTATTATTGATTCTGAATCACCAATAAGTAGTATTAGAAATTTCAAACAAATTCCACTTGAAAGTTTTTTTGTTTTTTTTTTCAGGATTTGGCTCTTGAATTCAAAATTTTCTCAAATCCTTAAATATCAAGGATTCGAGAGCCCATCCCTAATAAATAACAAATTATCTCAAGAAATATTAAAAATGACTTGTTTAACCTGAGTATATTTCAAGTTGCAACCTACTAACTGTTTCGACGTTCTTACTGGCCAGAGTAATTTAGGTCAGCTCATTCATGTCGACTAAGACATTTTTATAATTTTTTAGGTGAAGTTGAATTTTTAAATTTAATATTTATGACAACCAATTTATAGAAAGACAAATAAGAAAGTGTTTTTGAAAAGATCGGTATCTTAACTGGAATGCTACCAAAATTGCTTTAAACATATTACAACAAATAATAGCATCGGAACATCGGAACATTGGAGGAGTAAATAAAGCAGACAAAAGAGATAAGCTGTCAACCAAAACAAATCCAAATGTGTTTTGATCCGAAAATTGAGTCAAGTCGGTTGTTAAAACTTATGTAAATACGCTCAAGTCTTTAAATAGCTGAGACCTTGAATTTCAATGTACACACAGAAACCGATGCAACCGAACCGTCCCGTGAAAAGGTTCAATGAAACAATATTTCCTCGGCCATCATTCAGAGGACATTATCAACAGTTATCAGTAACTGATGACAGGGTCAAAGGTTATCAGTCATTTCTGTACAAATGAATTACTTTAATAAACAGCACGCAAGGACAGGCGCTTATTCCACCTTTTTGAGGGGGGGGCCATTTATAGATCCTGTGAATAAAACATGATAGTTTATCAACGTGTGGGTTTAAACCCCCGCACAATGAGCAGTGTTAGCTACCAAGGATGGGAAAAATACTTTTTGATAAGAAAACACAATATTTACATATTTAGAACCCAATATAGGCTCTAGTTGTTTTTCAACACCCAGTTATAAAGTAAATTCATTGGACATTTTAATGTTGTTTTAACAGTGATCATAATAATTAGAGATGTGTGAAGGTCACTTTATTTTTCTGATTTTATTGAGATAAGTTTAAAGTCCAAAGAATAGACAGCATTCAAGGAACATAAAATAATATCTAAATTTGTTGAAAGCCAGCATTCAGACCTGTGGAGGTTGTAATTTCCTGTTAATAACTTTCAATAAACACTTGTTAAAATATACCTACAGGACTATAGTTATTCACGGGTGGCTGTCGGATACCCAACTACTGTGTTCTTACACTGGACAGCTGTCAGATACCCAACTACTGTGTTCTTACGCTGGACAGCTGTCGGATACCTAACTACTGTGTTCTTACACCGGACAGCTGTCGGATACCCAACTACTGTGTTCTTACGCTGGACAGCTGTCGGATACCCAACTACTGTGTTCTTACACTGGACAGCTGTCGGATACCCAACTACTGTGTTCTTACACTGGACAGCTGTCGGATACCCAACTACTGTGTTCTTACGCTGGACAGCTGTCGGATACCCAACTACTGTGTTCTTACACTGGACAGCTGTCGGATACCCAACTACTGTGTTCTTACACTGGACAGCTGTCGGATACCCAACTACTGTGTTCTTACACTGGACGGCTGTCAGATACCCAACTACTGTGTTCTTACGCTGGACGGCTGTCAGATAGCCAACTACTGTGTTCTTACACTGGACAGCTGTCGGATACCCAACTACTGTGTTCTTACACTGGACAGCTGTCGGATACCCAACTACTGTGTTCTTACACTGGACGGCTGTCAGATACCCAACTACTGTGTTCTTACGCTGGACAGCTGTCGGATACCCAACTACTGTGTTCTTACGCTGGACAGCTGTCGGATACCCAACTACTGTGTTCTTACACTGGACAGCTGTCGGATACCCGGCTACTGTGTTCTTACACTGGACAGCTGTCGGATACCCAACTACTGTGTTCTTACTGGAGCAAATCAAATGTGTTAAGTTTCTGTAACGCCCATCTTTGTGGTTTGAGTGTTTGATCACAAATCTCGGTGCTCCTAGTTTGAATCCAGGGGGCGCTGACAGGGATATTTACAATACACAAGGGCTCAGTGTGTCATTTTTTTTGAGGCCTTGATTTGTGGTTAGTAAAATTATTCAAATTTGTTTTTTAAAAAAAAGGTGTAATTTGGGTTTTAAAAAGTCTTTTAATTAAATTCTGTATTTTTTTAAAGTGCAGATGTTTTTTTTCCCGTTAACTTTAGGCAACATCGACAAAGTACGATGGTGTCCGCTACAGAGAAAAAATATGTCTAGTTTTGATAATAACTAATTCTCGTTTAAATCAACAAAATGAACCATTATTCACATTTAAAGGATCAATTAAGTTTAGAAAATTTTGAGAATTTTTTTTTGTGTTGTTTTAAATAGACATTAAAAAATGCTACCATGAATTTTAAATGTTTTGACCCAGTTCGGTCGTCGAATCCTCTAAGGCGCCATTTTCCAAAGAGATGGAACTGTCAATGATGGAAAGATCAGAGATCAGGTTTAAAATATTGGTCGAGTGCATCGAGGGAAGCTTTTCCTCCACTCTTCCTCCACATAAATATACTCTAAATTCAAACTTCATCATCTTTAAAGCATTACCTTAATTAATTATATGAGGTAGTGAGATATTTTTTAAAACTCAATCTTTTTATTGTTATTTTAATGTGCTAGTTAAAAGTTCTTGCAAAATCTCAGCGCAATTAGTATTAGTATCCAAACTTTATTGTGTTGTTAGTTTGTAAGTTGTGTGCTGATGTTTTTATATCCTGTGTTTAATACTCAATAAATATCAAATTCAAAAAAGTGTTGATTTGCAAAGCAAAACGCCAACCCTTTTCATCTTAACACCGGAATCAAATCTTTATTTTTAAAAAGAGATGATATAAACTGTGGTTTTATTCAAACGATATGGTCTATTTCAAATACCAGCAAAGTGTGAATGACTTAGCTCTTACCAAAATGATAAAACTTCCTCAGCAGTCTTGCCATCTTTTACTTCGGTCAAAAACTCGGCCAGGAATATATCGAGCCACAATGACTTCTGTGAACAACGAGGGGACATGTTATTTATTATTTAGATTATTCTTGGTACGAGTTTCAGGTCTTAAAATATTAAAAATGGGAGTTACGAATCCTTGATCCCTATGATATTGGGGAGATTCAAGATTCATATAGATAAAAGAAAAAGATTCTCAAATACAATTTACAAGACCTTGATTTGATAACAATTTTAAGCAACTGTTAAAAGTAACTATATAGATTTGTGTAGTTGGGAGAGTAAAAAGTCACAAAAAAATGACAGTTGTATTAATATAATTAATTACGTAAAAAGAGTGTTTTCGTTATTGTTTATGACATGAAACATGATAAACAAAAATATAATTTGTCTGTGACTTAAATATTAACCTTTTATAATTAATTTTTAAATATTTTCACTTTAGCTTGGATTGTATATGTTTAAAGATTCGAGGAATGTAGGATTTAGCCCAACTGTATAGCGTAGTTATGTTACTCTACTTACATAGGACGGTGGAGAGAGGAACAAAAAGTAATTTAGGGAACAGAAGTCTCTACAAAAGACTAGAACTTTGCCACAGGACAGCTGATGGAAAGAAGGTATAACTATGGGTAAGTCAGAGTAAAGTTGTATTTGTGTGGTTAGACCAAGGAGGCCTTTTTTTAAAGGAACCATAGGTAATATTTATAATTACAAATGGCTAACTCAGCTCTGAATCTCATTTTTTGTATACAGCTGCCAAAAAAAGTGTGTTTTGACTAGTATTAAATACAGTGGGGCCCTCGTATTCGCTGAGTCAGTTATCCGCGGTTTACCGATGCCAAATTTGATTTATTTGCAATTAAAGAGAGAAATTGTTTTATAAGTTTCAAATTACGCACCAAGTGAGAACCGGCTATACTATTAGCAGCACCAACTACTATGTGACTCATCATCATCATCATCATCATCATCATCAATGATCGTCATAACAAGAGGAATGGAGAATACTAAGTACATCGCAGTGTACAGTTCAAGTTATTACTTTATCTAATGTTGGAAATGTCTTACCGTGAATAATTTATCAATTAAACTTCACCGTATTTATGTGTGTTACATGAATATCACATTATATAATAGTTCACGCAGTTTCACATGACCGCGGTAGATCTAGGAGAGTATTACCCACGTACATGGGCGCCCTACTCTATTTTGGGTTCATTTTACATTTTTTTTTTAAATCATCAGTTTTGTTTATTGGCCCCCCTATAAGTAATAAAGGTCCCAGTATTAAAATAAGCCTAATCAGATAAAAAAAAAAAGAAAAACACATAATACCAACATCCTGGCAGGAAATTCTTGTTGCAAACATTGGTTGAACGTCACTAATAAATAATAATATTAATAACTATTAATTTCTTACTAATATTATATTATCAATCAAAGATAAACAATTATAATAGCTGCTTAAGGATTACAGCATAAGTGACAGTCTCTTAACTAATTGAAACAACAAAAAATATTACATAAAAAAATATGTTTTTAATTTCCGCAGTTGTGGCAACAAGAAATAATAGTCCTAGTCCATGAAATAATAAGTTAAAAAAATATTATATTGACACTTAAAAATAAAAAATAAATATAAATAAAGGTGTTTTATAACTTAGAAAAAGAGACATACAAAATTTCGGTTTAAAAATAAAATGTCTCTAAACGGATGCACATGAAAACAAACCGAACACCGTTCTTATGGTGTCATGTGGTTTGACATATTTAATTTGTGAATAGACACGTCCTTTTAGAAGATCTCGTTTGTAAAGCATTTTTAAGTGAACCACATATTTGGCTTCTACAAAAAACCGAAACATCCAAGCTATTATTTCCATAAGTTTATGTTTTGATGAGAGAAAATCTGGTAGCTTTTGCTGACAGCACCAATTGAGTGGATTGTAGTTATTGTAGCATTATGAAAGTATAAATAATATTCACATATATATTTATTTGGTGATAGTAGGCCTACTAGCAGCTCCCAACTCATGCTTGTCCCTGGCCTGACAGGCTGGGTTCCAAAACCCGACAAAGTGGTTTGGCTATCGTTACTTACTGACGAAAATTAAAATCATCGTTACAATAACCCTTCTGTTGACGCTTTTTAAAATCCCAAACTAAAACTATGTCATGAATATCCCTTGAGCAAAACAAACCTCGTAAGAAGATGGTTCTGCTTGAAGGAAAAATTCCCACAGTTGTTGGATTTTGCTTGGAGAGTTCATGTTGTACAGTCACGAAGACACTAAACTATTCTTCAATCATAGTCATGTTTGTTACATCACCCTTTAATTAGAAGAGAAATCATTCAATTTAGTTTAAAAATAACATTATTTGAAAGTAGATTTTGCTTTAAAACACATACCAAACTTTTTTAAATCAAAGCTATTGTTACATAAAGACAAAGCGCGAAACTATTTAAATACTTTGTTTTAGTTGAAAATGCTACAACTAAATATGTTACATAACTCTAAAACAGGTAAATCAACTTATATAAATTCCACCTGAATATTTAATGATTATCGTGTGAAAGAACCTCAACATGTAATGTATGTTACATCTGAGATTTATAGTTAACAGATAAAAAGTGTAGACTGTTTAAATACCTCATCTCCTAGATGAAGTATCAAATCAAACAATACACTCCAGCTCGCGTAAATTAACTTTAATATGACACTTATGGACTGGAGTGCTCTGGAATAATTGTTGTGATACACTCATGCGCAGTGCGCTCTTCTGTTTGATCGGTAGCCTGCGATAAAAAAAAATTAAAAGGGCTATAGTTAATCTTTAGCCGCTACGCGTCTCTGTTATACTCTATAATTCTGATTATAAACTTAAAACTTGGGATTTAGAGCCAATAAGGTATTAGATGTGGTAAAAAAGCTATTATTCAGAATTTAAGTGAAACAAAAAGTAAGAAAATTCTGTTTTTTCTGGCGCTTTTTACTTGTTTGATTGTACTTAAATTACTATTATTCACATGGGAGTAGGGAGAATTTTATTTGAGGGTTGGGGTGTTCAAAACCGTAAGTTTATGACATGATGTTAATACTTACTGTTAAACCCTAAGAAATAAGAACATTGTTACTTCATTCAGTAGTGGTGGAACTTTATTTGTGTGAGAGGGGAAGGAGGGAGAAACTAAAAAGATTTTTTGGGGTTTCCACCCTCCTCTTCCTCAATTAATGTTACAAAATTGGATGCTCCTAGAAGCTATTTGAAGTGATCCACGTTTGGAGAATTTTTGAAAATTATACTCTTTTGAAAGCTATTTAGAATAGTGATACACCTTAAATTTTTTAATTTGGATACTTATAAAGGCAATTTTTTGTAGTCTCCTTCGTCAAATTTTTGAAATTTTAATGCTTCTAAAAGCTATATAAAGAAGTGCTCAGCACATTTTTATAAAATATAAATTAGATTCCCTATCATCTATTTGAAGTGACCCCCACCCGGAATTTTTTTTTTAATCTGGATGCTCCTAGAAACTATTTATATTGTTTCTCTCCTGATTTTCTTTTGATTTTTAAAAACTAAATGCCCACTAAAATCTATCTGAGGTACCTAGTCTTCAACCAGCTAATTTTTTTAACTTGGGTACCCTTAGAAGCTATTTGGAATGATCCACACCGGGATTTTTTTATTTTTAACTAGCTGCCTTAAGAACTTATTGAAAGTGGTCTTCCTCTCACATTTTTGAAAAGTGAATATTTTTAAAAGCTAATTGGAGTGGTCTTCAGTTGGATTTAAAAAGAATAGTATATGCATTTTGAAAATATTTGGAGTGTCTCTCGACGTTTTTTAAAAACTGTATGCCTTTAAAAGCCATTTAGAGTAATATTTGCCTGGAATTTTTTTCTAAATTTAAATGCCTTGACAAGCTATTTGGAGTGGTCCTTACTTGGAAAAATGTTGAGAAGTGAATGTCTCTATATAAGTTTTTTGAATGTTCATAGAAGAGTTTCTGTGAGCTTCATATTAAAATTTTAGCTGATTTTGAAATCCCTTGGGTTTCCCCTTCTCCTATGATTATACAACAAAATTTAAACGTTTGGAATATCAATTATCAATGCTTAAATTTGTGTTTTAGTAATGGCCTTCAGTGTTATTTAGAAATTAATTATTATAATTTGATTTAGAATTCCTTTATTTATTTAAAACACTTTAGAACAAGTTTAAACCCATTATCTACGTGTTTTAGATATCTAAATAATAAAACAAAAAAGAAAATACATATCAGTTCCAAGGAAACAACAAAAATATTTTTCATACACATTTGATAATAAATCTCTCCAGTGACATTGTGCTCCTTGGCTTAATGATATTTGCATCTGTGCTGACATCTAGCAAGAAATAAATTAATAAACCATTGTGCGCTTTTTTTGAATTATTATTATTTTGTTTTATTTTAAAATTAGAAAAACATTTGAGTTTCTATTTCGAAGTGGTTTTTTTTTACATTCTAAGTATACATATACTAAAACTTTGAATCTAGTAGGGCCTACTTTAATCTGAAGAAAAAGTATGAACAATATATTTACTAGAATACTTAATTGAAAACAAGGTCTGCATTTGATGGAAAATCACACTAACAAGGTATGCATCTTTAGAAACATTGACAAACGAATATTTCTAATATATTTTTTCAAATCGAATATTATTCTAGCTGTGTCATACCAAATAAATGTTTAAGAACATTATTACATGTTTGAATCCAATATTACATTGATGTTATATAATATATAATAATAATAATAATAATAATAATAATAATAATAATAATAATAATAATAATAATAATAATAATAATAACGGCTATTTGTAAAAATCTGGCATATTAATTTTATAAAATAATGGGATTTGAAAATATTTCAGAAATCCACCAAAACACCCGAGTTAAGACTGTTTACCTGTCTCATGGATACGATTGCCTTAGCTGAAGGTCTGTTCAGTGAAAATGTTGATCCTCTCCGCTTACAGCTAGCAAAGAATATTTTGATGCATGGTTTTGAGTTACCAGATGGTTCTTCATTTAGATATTCAGCACTGACAGGCCCCACTGTTCGAGGCAACGATACCACGAATGTTCAAGGGAATGTCGAACAAAAAAGAAAAATTTAAGGTAAGATGATAGAATCATTTACTATAATTATTAGAGTGACATAACCATGGGTTTATTTTATGAAATAGTTTTTCAAAGTTAGTATTTTTCCTTTGGAATAAAAATTATTAGTAGACTTATCAACAATGTTTAGTGTTGTCCAATTTACCGTTTGTTTGAGCTACCCTGCCTGCAACTTAGATACCATATATTTTCATCGCTTATTAATACCTACTAGTTTGTATGTGATGTATTCCACAATACTACAATGTTTTTTGTTTTTTTTTACCATCCTTATCTTCCCGACTTGGTACCTAAACTTTAACCCAAGTCCAGTTTCCTCTTTATGTCTCTTCTTTTATTCTCCTTCCAGTTCTGGAATGTTCATTTTATATATTAAATTATCTCGGTAATTGGCAACCAACTAATACTACTACCTACTTATGCACTAAATTCTACCCCCTATCCCTAACTTTCTATCTATCCCTATTGGTATATCCCCTATTCCCACTTGTCAAGAGTCCTCTACCGTTCTCTGTTTCCCTTTTCTTCTTATTTCCCCCTTGCCCTTCTCAGTCACTAGAAGTCAGGGACCCACCTCCTCCCTGACCAGCACTCTTGTATCCAAGTGTGCCGTCGAGCACTAGAAGTCAGGGACCCACCTCCTCCCTGACCAGCACTCTTGTATCCAAGTGTGCCGTCGAGTACTAGAAGTCAGGGACCCACCTCCTCCCTGGCCAGCACTCTTGTATCCAAGTGTGCCGTCGAGCACTAGAAGTCAGGGACCCACCTCCATTTTCCCCTCTAATTAAAGCTCACTCTCCTGTGAGCCTTTACAAAATGCTTGTATAGAACTTCACGACTCCTTTCCATCACCTTAATTATCAATTTCTCCAACTCTTCCTTACCGGTGGGCAGATTCACCGCTCGGAGCCGGATAACGGAATAGGGATATAATGAAGGCAGGCCTAGAATGTTGGTGAAAGTGCACCCGTATTTGTGTGGAGGTCGAGTGGCAAACCATTTAGAACAAAGCCACTCTAAATGCACCTATGCGCACTCTTGTCAAGTTTTACCTTCCAAAGTGGATGCAATCTTAATTGTTTAGCCAAATTATTATTTTTTATTTGATAATTAATTACATGATCCAAAGAGCTTGCTTGAACTCACTTATAGGATTATGGATTTAATTAATTACTATAAAAATTAATATTTAAGTAATATAAAATGTATTAAATCTGGGTTAGACATCTTTGTTGCCACTGGTTTATATATAAAGATAAGGATATTTAAGAAGAAACTCACCTGGAAGGAGATGGGGAAAACAACATTGTGAAAAAACTATACTCCAGCGGTCTAACCCCTTTAGCTCTCAGCTGGTAGAACTCCTGTTTACTGAGCTAAGGACCTCAGGTTCAATACCTGGCAGGGACAAAATATTTATCATTGTAGAAATTGGGTCTTCTCCTTTCAGTGATAAATTAACAGCCGAGAGACTAGGTGTTGTGTCTGTCCTAGAATTAAGCTAGTAGGTGAGTCGTGTGCTGATACAGTACAAGTGTATACTTTAAACATCCCTTATAAAATATTCAAAGAACTAACAGTTTTGGTAAATAATCACCTTTCCAGCCAACCCCTCCCTCTATCTCACCTTCAATAAATATTAGTTTCTAAACAATTTACGATGACCAAGATGACCAAGATTTATACATTTTCCTCGGAATTGTGGGTTTTTTAAATTACTTCATCAAAAGAATGTTTGAATATTGGTATTTTTAAGAACATTGTCTATCAGCAGTTTTCAAGATAAGATTTCCTCATGTTCATGAATTTGCGTTTTGTTACTGCGAGTTTTACTAAAATATTACATTAAAATGAAAACTATAAATTATTTAATAATTCTAAAAATAGTCTCGCAGTTTCACAAAATTATTATTTTTGTAAAAGTATTTTTTATCAATCATCTAAGACTATTTGGCTTGGTCATGAAACTGGCCTATCGGAGTCTTCCTGCCAGGATGTCGATTAAACAACTCTGTGGTAGCATTTGTCTATCTATAATAAGAAATAAGAAAAGGATAATTTTATATTATTATTACTATTATTAGCACAAAGTCTTATTACCTATTCGGGTTATACGCAGATAATTTTATAAAGCAAGTCAATGTTTTCAAGGCTAAATTGTATAGTGAGTGTGTAAACTTGTCAGAAGAAGAGAGAAAGTGTTATCAGCAGGTAAACACTAGGCCGTGCAGGATGAACTGCTCATTTTCTTACCATTTTGTGTCCAAGTGTGTTAGTGTGCTTAGACGTGTCTAGTTAAGATGCAACCCGCTTTGCAAAATAGCTTCAAAATCTCCAAGTAGGCAACATTGTTAATAATATTTTGAATAAGTGAACACAAGAAACAAACAAGGGACCTCGGGGCTTAGCCCACCATTGCTCCAGGTTCATCCTGTGCTCAGGATTCTACAAGTCTAAGGATATGTGCCATATTATCGGGGACACATCAGTGAGAACACAGGCTGAGGTCTCAACCTCGTGTGGTTCCCCTGTAACAAGGCTGAGGTCTCAACCTCGTGTGGTCCCCCTGTAACAAGGCTGAGGTCTCAACCTCGTGTGGTCCCCCTGTTTAAATCCTATCCAGCTATATTATGGAAGGTTGTTCCACTCTCCATTTACACAAATGAGGGTGCATCTTCTCTAAATTCTATTTGGTTCATTGCCACACTGTTAGTGTAGATATGTGTACAGCCTGGATAGGAAGAAAGACCCTTAGTATCGGTATGGCAGTATAGTTGGTGGTAGGCTTTTAGAACACATTCGGCACAAATAACATCCGAGCAGCACATTATTTTTACTGGGTCAACGCAGGGCTGTGGAGACGGGGTCTGTCAAAATGTGCCGATTTAGACTTCAAAATAAAGGTTTACACATATTTTTAATAACTAGGACAGACATTTTTAATTCGGATTAACAAATCTACTTAAAAATTAATTCACACTGCCAAAGAAGCTTCACATAAAGTAATCTGTATTGGAGCAATTTTATCACAGTCAATTTGTTATTACTAATTAATATACATTAGTCGCTTCTGAAGGAGTCGAACAGAATTTGATGATTCCCTGTTTTTCCAAAGAAGATTGAAGTACAGAGGAAGGAAATTTCATATTTTAATAAAATTGTGTAAAGTTTTGAAATCTATGTATGCAGTCAGGCAACCCAAAGTTTCAGGAAGGGTTATTATAAATAACATTTCTAGTTCTTTAGATGATTAATCAGACTTATGTGTGTCATCCCTGCATTTGTTAGACACAATCTTTCCTTCTCAGATAATACTTTATTTGTCAATCTTCACAAAGTTTACATTTTTAGGTTTTAAAGTAAACATCCATTTGAATATATTAATTTACAATATATATCTATGATTTAATATACATTACTAACATTGTAGTTTTAACATTAATTTAAAAAAGACAATATATACAAATCAATTTCATAACAATACAAGAACTCTCAATTTATATTCCTTTTAGTAATAAACTAAATATATAACCATTCATGAATATTCAAGTCCTGGGTGGTTCATTTCCGCATCTGGTTACTTTTTTCAAATAAATAAAATATACTTGTGCAAATTCTCTTGTGTCTGTCAAACTTAATTCATAAGAACAATGAACAAAATGTTGCAGTCATCAACTTAAAAACATAATAAAAATCAGTAAAATTTAACATGCCCTACATGTACTCGAAACATCTTTATTTTAAATTTAATGATATATGGTTTCTACATATATTTTCTAAATTATTTATCAAACAATAACATTCCAATCTATTTCTCGACATTTAGTAGGCATGGTCCTTGATGAATAGCCCTTCACCTGCTGCTTTGCCCGCGACACTACCGGCATCATACTTGCCCAGAGCAGCTTGCCCATTAGCCTTGGACCTCTTCAAAAGTTCCTCCTGTGCCGCCTTTACGTTCTCAGGCTTACCGCCCCAAGCCTTGAGGACTGACGCCTGCAATGCGCGCCCGTAGCTGAACGTGAGAGGCCACGGCTTCTTGCCGTTAAACTTGTTGATGGCGTCCAGGTTAACAGATGCCTCCTCCTCTGACTGTCCCCCAGAGAGAAAGGTGACCCCTGCCACCGCAGCTGGTACAGTCCTATTGAGGGCTGTTACTGTGGCCTTGGCTATGTCCTGTGCCGAGAACTTAGTGGGGCAAGACTGGCCTGCAGTCACCATGTTTGGCTTCAAGAGAGTCCCCTCCAGGTACACGTGGTGGTCGTTCAAAGCCTTGTACACTGCAGCCAACACAGTCTCGGTCACCTTTTGCGCTCGGTCTAAGTCATGGTCTCCATCTGGCAAGATCTGTAAACAAAGGTTGTCATTGAGATAGTTGGAAGGTTGTCGTCGAGACAGTTGGAAGGTTGTCGTCGAGACAGTTGGAAGGTTGTCGTCGAGACAGTTGGAAGGTTGTCGTCGAGACAGTTGGAAGGTTGTCGTCGAGACAGTTGGAAGGTTGTCGTCGAGACAGTTGGAAGGTTGTCGTCGAGACAGTGGAAGGTTTTCCTCTGGATCAATCACACTTTACAAGGTTTTTAATTTCTCCAAGTGATGGTATTTCTATTTCACTGTTTTGGGTTTTAATACCCATTTGGTCTATCTACATATTTACACTAATGGGTTGGGATGATGAAGATAGCATTGAGAGGAAATGTAACTACATCTGTATGAAAGGAGCATTTGTAAACAATTTAAAAAAAGAAACTTCAGAATTTCCAACCAGGATTGACACTTTAAACAATGCAACCCTACTCTTTTATACGCCCCACCCCAACACCCATTTTTTAATCAGCCATTGAAGAATATATACAAAATTATATCTCTTTGATATATGTAAATTGCCTGGGCTGAGCAGTTTTCAGTTTATTCAAATTTTGCACAACCCACTTTGGCGGTCGCATTGTCTAAGGCGCTACTCTCGCAATAGACTAGACTGCCTATGACAGAGATCATAGTTTGATCCTCGGCTGTTGTTTTTCTCTAAATGGTTTCCCACTCTCCATGCAAAAGCAGTTACCCTCCCCCAAATATCAACCTTCATCCCTAAGCCATGGTCAGAGGATTACAACACTTTTATTATAATATTCCCCGACTCTTACAAACATTTTTTTTTTAAATCCCTTCTCACTTTTTTTTTTTGCAATTTCTCTGTTTGTTACACTGATGACATATTTTTAAACCTCATCAATATAACTTAGAGAACCGTATTCCGTATTTAAAGTTTAAGGTATTATTTGTGTAAATGTGCTATAAAATACACCCAGTTTTCTGTCTCGTGTTAAAGTCAAGTATTTAAATTCCCTGTCTGTATCCTCCGTGAATGATGCAATCTCGCCCAAGGTTGAAGCCATAGGACAAGTGTACTTACCTCAGGCTCCACAATGGGGACCAGTCCATTGGTCTGGCAGATTGAGGCGTAGCGTGCCAGGACATTGGCGTTCTCCAGGATGGCCTGGTACGAAGGGGTGTTCTTGGTTATCTTGAGGACACAGCGCCACTTGGCGAAATGACACCCATCCTTCTTATACTGGGCGCAACGTTTGTCCAAGTCGTCCAGACCCTGGGTGGTCACTTCACCCTCGGAGCAGAACAGGTCCACCACACCCTTGTCGACCTTGATACCGGGGATGATCCCTCGTTCATTGAGGAGGGTGGTGAAAGGGGTCCCGTCGACAGCCGTCTGATAGAGCGTCTCGTGGAACAAAATCACACCGGAGATGTTCTCCCCGATTACTTTGTCCGTCGAGAAGAGCAGCTGGCGGTACAGACGACGATTTTCCTCAGAGTTCTCTGCCCCGATGCCCGCAAAACGTTTCCCGATGGTGGCTGTGGACTCGTCTGCCGCCAAAATGCCCTTGCCCGGAGCAACGATAGCGTTTGCGATCTTCTTTAGCTCCTCTTGTAGTGCTGGAGGCGGGTAGTTGAAATATGTCGTCATTTCGATGGTTGTATCAAAGTCCACTGGCTACAAACGATCTTGTTACTGACTGATCAACCTTGATAGAGGACAATCCGTAGAGAACTATTAGAGGTCAAATATTGACCAGAGTTGCCAAATAGTTTGGTTTTCTAGTCGATAGAATGCGCTCAAGTGGTCATAAAACGAATAGATACATCAACCCGCCGCTTAGACGTGTCTTAATATTTGATCTCAGCGCTATTTTACCTCTCCGCCAGTTGTGGAACTTCTCTGGGCCCGAGTGATGGGCACCCATCCTCGAATAAATTGTATCATACGGCTTGACTTTTCATATAACTTTAAAAGCTATTGAAAGTGGTCTTTCCCCAACACATTTTTTAAAATTGATTGCTTTTAGAAGCGTATTGGAATCGTCTTCACTTGGGTTTCTTTTTAATATATGCATATAGAAGCCATTTAAAGTAATATTTGCCTTGAAATTATAAAAAAAAAGTCCTTAGAAGCTATTGGAGTGGCTCCAGTGATCTCTATATTATATTGGGTGGACATAAACATACGCATTGCCAAGGTCCAAAGCGTGACGCTCAAGTTTATTGTCTGCTTCGTTGTGGGGGGAAATATTTAACTGTTTCTTTCAATGTTCTTATGAGAAAACATGTCTCTAAACGATAAAAGTTTTATTGTTTGAAAATAGTGAAGTATTATTATATCACATATCATACCACTTATATTTAAAATTGGCTGTTGGCTTGTATATTGGTTTCAAAAACCATATATTGAAAGTTCGATAAATAATGAATAAGGTATCTTAAAATTTGATTACATTTGTTTGGATGACAAACTTTGTGTAGTTGCCATACATTTAAACTATCACTTAGGTTATAGGCTTGTAGAAAGTATTATTACATTAACTTTTTTTTAAGTTGGCTCATTTGGTATATTGCCTTCAGAAACCATATGTTAAAAGTTCGATGACTATAGTTAAATAAGTCAGCTAAAAACTGAATTACATCTGTTCGAATGACATACTTTGTGTAGAGATCGTAAGTTCAAACGATAATTTAGGTTATATGCTTGTAGGAATTACGGTATCTACTAAACCATGATTTTAGTAAGAATCCCAATCTGTAAGGATTTATTCCGTACCAGAATACTATCATATATTAGTATTTTGATAGGATAAACGGCCATTTAGAATGGATGTATGAATTCCCTTTTGAAAGGTCTTTTATTCTACCTAAATACTACTATAGGGTAAGCTTCTAGTATGAGATAAAGCCTTAAAATGAGATTCCTTCAAAAATCATCGAGTCTATTAGCGTTCATCAACTTATTTAAAGAAAAATCTCATCAGTTTCGAATTTTGTTATGCTCTTCAAAGCTTTTACTAACACATTTATTTCATTTAACTAAACAGACATTGCTGTATCTCATATTCAATCAAATTAGTGAACGATGTCAAAATGCCACATTGCCTTGTATGTGGGTAAGAGAGTCAGAGATATCCGAAATTTTTTTTTTTTTATTTACACAACGGTATGTAGACGACAGCTCGAAAATTTCAGCCACAGATGTCCATCCAATTGTATATTATAGAGATCAATGAGTGGCCCTTTACCGACAAATTTAAAAAAGTGAATACTACATTTAGTCGTTGAATAGGAAAGTTTCATCTCTATCTCAACTGTTGGCCATCTTTGACGATTAAAACATAAATACAAACATTGTTGTTATTTTCCTTTATTTAATTTCTTTATTATAATGATCACTTTGTTTTCTTCATTATCGTGTTTCACTTTAGAATACACATTACGAATACCACTACTAGAATATTCCCTCAATTTGACAAGTACTGATATTGAATACTTGTAAATTCCATGTTTGACTGCAGTGATCGGCCCTGGGTTAGAGTCTTAAGATTTAAATTTAAAATTTGTAAGAATGGGTTCAGAACCTTCAGTGAAGAAAGAAGTGGAGGCAAGTTTACTGACGTTGTTTTTTTTAAGATCGTGTCGTTACAGGGCATTGTTTAGGTTCGTGAAGGGGGGAGTTTGTTAGTACTTGTGTTATAGAGCCAAGCTCTTCTTTTTTTTATTTAGCACCGCGTCTTACTACCCGTTCGGGTTATACGCATAAGTACTAATCACGGTAATAGATTAGGAATTGGGAAGGTTGAATATAGGGGAAGTGAACCCGCATTTGCGTGAAGAGAGAGCGGAAAACTATTTAGGAACACCCCGAGAACAGAACAGCCGACCGAGATTTCGAACCTCGATCTCCCCGTCCTCGGCAGTCTAGCTCAACACGACTAGCGCGTTAGCCAACTACGCCACCGAGGCGGGTCTTGAATAGTAAAAAGTGTTGTTTTAATACTAAATGTGTTTGTAGGTGTGTGACCATCAAGAATGATACAAACATGTATTAATATTTTCAGAGACATCTCAACATGTCAACTTGTTTTAACCTCCCAAACACAAGGCCCTGTATGCTTGAGTTACTGGTTTGAACCCCGGCTGTAGTTACAAAGTTTGGGTCTACAGGTAAGACCGGAAGGTTTTCAGCTCGGAAGTCTCAGGCTGATTCTCGATTACAGTTCAGTCAGAATCACCTGGATGCACCTGGTGATAAAACCTCACTAAATATAAACTGAGTGAAGAGTGGCCCTACAATACTAGGCCTAAACTGCCGTGGGTAGAGTACGAGCAAATATACCAGTGTTTGACTGGTTGATTTTCATCTTAATTAGTATAATTATGATCTGACATCTTAGCTCGGTCTATAACGTGTCTTTCACCGAGCTAAGGGTCCTGGGTTCGATTTCTGGCCTGGCCCCCAAAAAAAAAAGTCATTGATGAAATGTGAGTTTTCTTTCTCACAGTGATGAGTTAACGGCCGGGGGCTGGATGTTGTGTCTGTTCTAGATTTAAACTGTTTACAGATAGAAGTCAGTTTATAAGGTGCACGTTAAAACACCTCAAATAAAAAAAAATGCCCTGCTTGTGATTGTGTGCGGACTGAAACTCTTTATTTTAGGCCAATTCTCTTGTTGGTAGCACAAAAATTAATGTTTCGGTTTCATCTACAGACAAATTATCATAGGAAGGGACTTTTAGAAAATACAGACATATTGTTTTGTGGTCAACATAGGTTATTCCTTGGAGAATTAGACTGTAGGTCAATTTGCCAGCGACTAAGTCAGGGTTCAAACCCTGGTCAGGCGCTCTGAGGTGATTTTTTCTTAGTGCTTTTCCACTCTTACTCCGTGTATACAGGCGGGTACATTTCCTCTAAATTGTACCTTCCCAAACCATAGTTTACCCCATTGGGGACAGCCTGGACAAGTTATAAGAAGCAAAACCTGTAAAAATAGTTTATAAATGATTCATATAAAATATTAATTTTAATGATGATGGTGATCATCATGTGTCGTTCTTTAATCTTTTTACTTTACTTTACCAGGAAGTATTTGAGAATTTTCAAGATACGTCGTCTTTCGATGACAACAGAACAGATAATGTTTGTTCTGTGCCGGCTTCACAGGAGACTCGCGGAACAGGAAGTGTCGCGGACAAGTCTCGACGGAGATATTGTGGAGTACAAAGTAGGTCAGTTCTCAACAAATTGTAATAAAACTTGTGCTGTAACGGAGGAAAAGAAGGTTAGTAATAGGCCTAATAATGGTGATGGTAATTATAAATATGATTATGATGACGATAGCAACAATAAAATATGAGTCAATAATCCCCCCAGCCTTAAAACATAACACTACCGGTATTATAGTTATTTATTCACTGATGGGTTAAGTGACTCTTTAAACCTTTGCACGTTATTAATTATTTATTTATGACTTTTTAGGAGTTTCGAAGGCGTGACTCCAACCCAGCCACTTCCTGTGCAGTGTATATTAGAAGGTAGGTCAGGGTTTCTATATTCTGGAGAAGGGGGTTGTATAGTCACATGGTGGAAACAGAAAACCTGGACAAATCTCAGAATTTAATTTAAATACTTGGATGGAAAACTACAACGTTAATTTCACAACTAATTACTAAAACAAAAGTGAGATTTTTTTTTAAATATAGGGCCTATACAATCATTATAATAAACAGAGAGAGAGAAAAGTTGTCTCTCACCTAATAGAATAGAAAGATGAGTCGGGGGGAAAAAATCAAAACTGCTGTCTGGAAAAGTCAACAATTTTATAAACTACATTTTGGAGGTCTAGTCACCTTGAATACAAATTTAATCTATTATTATTATTTTTCATAAAATATCTTAAAAAATACTAGTATTAAGTCTTCGTTGCACATTCAAATTTAAAATACAGTTAAGAAAGTGTTAACTCAATCATTTTACCTCTCAAGTTAGTCATCATTTCTAATTTTCAGATATCGACAACACAAATGATACTAAGACACTGACAGTCAGTCCGTCGCCGAACCCGCCCATGATCCGAGAAATCCCTCTACCAGTGAAAAGTCAACACGAGTATAAAATGTACGAGATTGTGGTGGAGGGCAGACGCCTGTACAGATGTGACGTGTGTTCTGTGACGGTTCAGTTTCTGTGTGACCTCAAGAAACACCTTCATGGTCATAGAGGCGAGAAGGCGTACCAGTGTACTGTGTGCGAGAAGAAGTTTGCTCAGAGGAGCGGGATAAACACTCATCTCCTGGTACATACCGGTCAGTCACTTTCAATGTACCTACCTGTATTTGACTGAGTACCAGGGCATTAGAGTTGGGTGTCACAGTCGGTAAAAATGTACCCATTCCAGCTTCAAAATAAAAGTAGATACCCTAATATTATAACAATCTCTTTAGGAGGTAATTGTATTATGTTTATAAGAAGGAACAGGAAAGGTGGACAGTAACATATAGAAGGAACAAACATAATATTATAACAACATATGGTAAATACATCATTATAATTTTATTGATTCTTTAGGACCAATATTTGTAATTAGTACCGACAAATTTATTTAAATATACATTCACACTATCAAAGAAGCTTTCCATGAAGTAATCTGTATTGGAGCATTTTACTGCAGTCAATTTGTTATTACTAATTAATATAACTAAGCCATTTCTGAAGGAGTCAAAGTCCGTAGCTCTACTCATTACACCAGACCAGAATTCTAAACCCGATATTACCGTCATCGGCAGTTTAGTCTACTGTGAGGTTACATCTTAGACCATCTGACCACCAAAGCAGTTGGATAATAAAAGTGTTATTTGATGTCGAGGCTAGCGTGTAAATGTGTGTGTCTGTTTCTAGGGGAGAGGCCCTTCGCTTGCCCTGAATGTCCCTACAGTTTCAACGTTAAGAGTAACCTCAACAAACACATAGAGCGCCACAGCAAGATCGAGGAGGGTCCCTTCGCCTGCGACGATTGCGGCAAAGTGTTTGTGAACAAGAAGAGTCTGGTGAACCACATGAGGCACCACCTCAGCGAGGCCTCGCTCTGGTGTCGGGAGTGCGGCAAGTACTTTACATACAAGAAGGTGTACACCCGACACGTCTTCACCGTGCACACCATGAAGAAAACAAACAATAGGCGGAAAAAACCTCGACGGTAGTTGGTTGTCATCGACTTGATGTACTGATGAGAAGGGTAAAGAAATGTGTCGGAATCTGTCTGAAAGAAGGACTTTAAATTGGTCTTTGTAATTGCCACCCTGAGTGTATTCACTTGATTATGAACCCAAGCCTCCCAGTCCAAAGTAAATCACTCTTTGAGTTCAACGAACAGTGCTGGTGAACATTCTTGTTTAGGTTTCATTCCATTGTTAACCAATGGTCAGTCGGCCCAGCAACCCTAAGAACCCGTGAACGGTCTCTTTTCTCCCCCCTCTATGGCTCGAACCACCCCCTTTGGTCATTCGGGACTGTCTCGTGAACCTGGGTGACGTGATTGTCACAATAGTCTTCTAGAGTTCACTTATCTGCAGATATATATATATATATATATGCTAAAATATAGATATTTTGTTTTAAAGTTGAGCCCTTATTAATTTATTGTCTCACCTTTAAAAACAAAAATGCCTAACAATTAAATAAACCTGTAAATAATCGAAACATTGAGTTTTGTACATTTTGTTGGGATGTATCACTGCAATCCACGCTAAGCACAGCTTTATCTGTCACATTGATGGAAAAGAGATCTTAAATATGTAATGTGTAGGACAAAATAAATGTCACGGCTTGCAAAGAGAAATAAAAAAAGTATAATAATATGTTTTACTAGACGTACATTTCTAAAATACTGGTGCATTCTCGGCATCACAGCATAAATGGTTAGTTTTATGTAATATTCTTGTATGCATGTCATACATTAGCTCTCCATTATGATCTTCCCTCACATGGTGGTCTGTAAGACGTTTTGGACACTTTCTGTGTGAGATTGTAAAAACACCCTCAGTAAACCCGACTGGGATTAGAACCCTGTAATCAGCGGTCTAGTATATTGCGTGTGTGGCCATCGATTCGGGTAAAAAATAATTATAAGGTTAGTTACATAAAAAAAACTTAAGACAAAAGTAAAAATCTGCTCAGGGTTAGTTAAAAGTTTTTATTTTAATTTGTCTTGTATTGAATGTTTCCATTTGAGGGAGATCGGTTTAACCGTCAGGGCGGAGCGGCGATTGGTTCCACAAAGTCAGGGTTGTCCACCTTACAGGCGGTGTCGAGGTCTGTTGGGACCACCTGGCTCGTTAGCTGCAGAAACTTGTCGTAAGGGCACAGCTGTTCACACCCAGGGATGGTCAACAGGTGCGGGGGCATTGCTGTGCTGTTGCGTAGAAACACCTGTTGGGGCCCAACACATCTTAGTACGCATACCTTAATTACACTAATGAAATAGGTTGAATTTAGAGAAAATGTACCTGTATTTGTGTGGAGGTAGGGTGGGAAACCACTAAGGAAAACACCCTCTCTCAGTCAGCCTGCCTACTGAGATAAGGATTCCGGGTTCAATTCCCGGTAGATTTAAGTTAGTTTATCAGTCGGTTCATAAAGTGTACATTAAATACCTCAAATAAAATAAATACACCCAACTGTGATTGAAACCCTGATCTTCCTGTCGCTGACAATTCAGTCCTCACCTTGACACCATATCCGCTGTCTAGTGTCCTGTGCAGTTCTATCAACACCATGATGTTGTACACCGGTAGTTGAGGCTCCCACACACCCAGCGCTAGTAGTATGTTGCTTATCGTCGAGTCATGACCAGAATACATGTACATAGTTTTTCTGGACTCGCCGCTGATCTTTGCGTCCGTGTCCTCGATTATCTTTTTCAGCAGAGGACCTGGTGAGAATATTTTATTTGGTTATTGTTTCCATTGCACCTGAAACATCTTGATCATCTGTATTAATAAAATGAGGAGTTTTATTGTCTGTTTGTGATGAGAGTTGCGCGATATTGAACTGCTTGCTAAGGGCTGAAATTTAAAAATTAGTAGGCCCTGTACATAAAAATGTGCACCTCCAAGCTGGAATTTTAGATTTTTGTCTATATTTGGAAGAAAGTGCAGGAAAGGTGGAAAGGGGACAAACACAGTTCACACTTTACACTGCTGACACTGGACAAAGAGGTAATGGCTTTCTCTTGAAGAAAATCTATAGTTACCGCTCAATCCCCCGACCTAGGTTTCATTCTATCGGAACACTCGGGAGGGAGTGTGAAACGCGCAACACAACTTCCTAAAAGAGGGAGAGAACGGAAAATGGTAAAGGATGACAGGACACTTAGATAGGAACAAATAACATAAAGGACGAGCACAGGGAATGGACATTGAATGGGAATTTTTTATTAGATTTTTTTTAAATTTATTGAAAACTGGGGTGAAAGAATTTTATTTTATTTATTTGAGGTACTCAGCGTGCACTTTCTGAAATTTCTTATTATATCAGTACACGAGAATTTCTATGAGCAAGAGCGAAAGGGCCTGGGAAAGGTATTTTCACCTACCTTCCAGGGTTCCTCACCCTTCTCACTAACATAGCAGAAACATTTCCCGAGGGAGAAGAGTTCATAAAACCTGAGTGTATTTCACAGTAAATCTTACATAAATTACATCACCCCTCCTGTCCAGTGTCAGCAGTGTAAAATGTGGAAAAGTAGACATACTGGCCGTTTCCTTACCTGCTTTCAACTTCTGTAGCTGCGTGTTGTAGGCATTCAACACGTAGCTGAAGACCGTCAAGGGAACCAGTTGGTCCGGATAAACACCCTTAGTCCACTCTGGCAGGCTCAGGTTGAAGTCTTCCTAGAATCAAACAGATTGCACATTTCATGGCGACAGAAGCAGTTTTATCAGCTGTGTATGTGTTTTTTTTTCTGGTAGCTAGGAAGTAAATTTTGGTCACCAAGATTGGATGTCTGGATTAACACCCCCTCCTTAATCCCTCCCTACAGATGTAAACCAGGCTCGGCTACTGCATGTCCTTGATTAATTATAATCTGATGTAAATTGTTATTATGGCATAAGTGAAGCAATATCTGTACCTATACACGAGCATAGTGGAGCAACGCCCTGGTATTGGTTTGGAGGGTGGAGCGATACTCCGGCTGACTATCAGCATAAAATATAATTGTCTATGGAAATTAGACTGGTTTGTCTTTAAATGTGGATGTACAGAACTTGTCTTTTCAATTAACGGTAATTGAAAGTTAATTAAATGAATGCTAGTTACAATAGATAGATGTCCATTTAAACCGTGATGAAAGATAGATGTTTGCATCTCAGAGCACAAATGAAGAATTCCATCTGGGACTGCACCCCTGTACTTAAAGTAGTCCCATTACCAGCATCAGTGGTCACGTTGGTGTTGGACTGGATTGACGATGACTGGGAGATCATGGTTTGAATCCCAGTCAGGTGTATTGAGGAGGGTTTCACACCCTTCGCGTAAATAGGGGTTAGCTTCCTCCGAAATTCTACCTTCCTCATCCTTAGGTCTTCATTATATTAATGGCACACACCTTGGACGGGTGTTAAGACAGTATGGTTCCAATAAATGGGAGGAGGTTCCTTGCCCAGAAGTAGGTTCAATTACCTTGCGATAGAACTCTGGGTGTTTGACTGAAACGTGTCTGAACCACTGACCTCTGCCTTGAGAGTACTGTAGAGTGACTGTACGTCATCAGGATCTTTGTACTCCAGACCAGTCTGCTGTTGAAGGAACTTGTAAAGCTCCTCAGCTTTGTTTTCTGTCAATATCTGCTGCACTTGGGAACTGTTGAGAACATTCTGTCTCTCCTGGTGGTACCTGGGACATGAAGTACGTACCAGGAGTAACTGTAAAATAAGACACTCAGGTACAATATATCTCCTGGGACATGAAGTACTTACCAGGAGTAACTGTAAGATAAGACACTGTCAGGTACAATATACCTCCTGGGACTTGAAGTACATACCAGGAGTAACTGTAAGGTAAGACACTGTCAGGTACAATATACCTCCTGGGACATGAAGTACGTACCAGCAACTGTAAGATAAGACATTGTCAGGTACAATATACCTCCTGAGACTTGAAGTACATACCAGGAGTAACTGTAAGATAAGACACTGTCAGGTACAATATACCTCCTGATGACTTGAAGTACGTACCAGCAACTGTAAGATAAGACACTGTCAGGTACAATATACCTCCTGGGACTTGAAGTACGTACCAAGAGTAACTGTAAGTTAAGGAACTGTCAAGGCCAGACAAAGTGGTCCAAGTTGCTAACAGCCCCGCTAGTAAACACAACTGTCTAAGAAAGCTGGAGACTGTTAGTCTTAAGTCCACAAGAGTAGTCTGGTATCTACTTATGACTGATATAAGAGATCTGGGTTCGACGAATGCGGGTGCACTGACCGTGTCCTGCTCCAGGGGCTGGCTGATTACGGGCACAGGCTGCCACAGCAGTTCGGGGTTCCACACCTGGGATCCCACGGGGGGCCATAGTCCCGCCGCCTCAAGTTGGGCAGACATGAGTGCGCGGGGTACACCCGTGCTCTGCACCGTCACATAGTCCAGGGAGTAGAGGTTCCCAAGAAGAGCACTGTAGCGCTCTCTCAGGAACTGTCCCTGGCGGTACTGGTTCACCTTACCTTCCTGACACAAGGAAATAACAATTCATGTGCTAGTGGTTAGACAGGGAAATAACAATCATGTGCTAGTGGTTAGACAGGGAAATAACAATCATGTGCTAGTGGCTAGACAGGGAAATAACAATCATGTGCTAGTGTTCACACTAACTACAACTGTAACTGGTGACAGGAGGTCGAGGTTCAAGTCCCTGATGGTTCTCACATCACTTGAGGTTGCATAAGACACTGGGAGGAATAAATAACATGTATTAATATTCTCAGGGTTGGGGATTTTCCCCGATAACCCTCACTTCATTCCTCTCGTTTCGGTCGTGGTCTTCACACAACAGACACACCAACTAGTGGACAGTGTTCATACTCCCATGATGCTCTCTGTCTGTATCTCTAGTCCAATGAACGTACAGTTGTCTTGTTCATACTCCCATGATGCTCTAGTCCAATGAACGTGCAGTTGTCTTGTTCATACTCCCATGATGCTCTAGTCCAATGAACGTGCAGTTGTCTTGTTCATACTCCCATGATGCTCTAGTCCAATGAACGTGCAGTTGTCTTGTTCATACTCCCATGATGCTCTAGTCCAATGAACGTACAGTTGTCTTGTTCATACTCCCATGATGCTCTAGTCCAATGAACGTACAGTTGTCTTGTTCATATTCCCATAATGCTCTCTGTATCTCTAGTCCAATGAACGTGCAGTTGTCTTGTTCCTACTCCCATGATGCTCTAGTCCAATGAACGTACAGTTGTCTTGTTCGCTCCAAGTGATGTGTCGGTGTATGAATACAGATGATTTGTGGACTTGAACCGATATACGTGACCCACATATTCATGACCTTACTCAACATACATGTAAGAGAATTATTGAGGTCGTTTGCAGCATGCATTCAAATACGAACAGTTCTTTTAGAACTAGACCGGTCTCGGAGAAATTATAACATTAACTAGAGTTATGTTATCTTCAAATTAGTGGATTGTTAATTTCAACATAGAATGACAGTGATTCTTTATAAACGGCAGTATTCCAACCCTCCGGACTAACTCACACTTGTGGGATAAGGAACGAGGAAGTTAGAGGAAATGTACGTGCATTTGCGTGAGAGCCATTAAGAAGATTCTAGTCTCAAAGCACCCGGCAGGGATTCGAGCACGGACCTGTCTCCACAACCCGTACTAGACGAGGCCTCGGTGCCCAGATGCGAGAAATGAATTATTCTAATCATTACAGATGAGTAGGATAACTTTAATGTAGCCGCGTTCGTTTGTTGAGCCTGGGGGTGAACCCTGAGTGGTTGGAGTTCGGTTACTGTCTGGTCTTATTGATAGATTAATACGTAATGAACATACCTTGATATTAGGACCCCATCAATCGGGATTATCAATACGATACACGATTAACCGGTATATCAGGTACGTTATTACTTTCCGACCAGAAATATCTTGGAGGAAAGGTTTTCTGCAATCTTCACTAAATAACAATCCGCTCTGGATCGACCAAGTATTTTGTTTTTTATTTTTCAATGTTGTATTCTAATGTACAGCACCAAGATGTGACGTCAGTTTCGAGCTGTTTTTACCTGCTTGATGTTTATATAACCATTTTCAGGCATATCCGTGGTCATTAAAGTGGTAAATCACTGGATTGAGGTCTTGTTGTAGTGTTTTTTATTTGTATTTACAGGACTTACATTGATGAGTTGACCCCAGCCCACGGGCTCGAACGTGAAGTTGACATAAGGATCCTTGGGGTAGGTATCGGCCGGGGTTCGCTCTCCGTGCCTGAAGATCTGGAACAGACCATGTCATTGTCATTGTCATTGTCGTGCAGAAACAACCCCAATATAGCAAACAATTGTTAAAACATGAAGTACAACTATTGTCTGATTCTGATGGGAAGGTTTGTGTCTGACAGTTACTAAAACTACTCTAATATATTCATACGTCAGGTAATGTGATATGAAGCTGTACCAACACAGGGAGGTTGTAACACTCACCAAGTGTACCAACTGAGGGAGGGTGTATGCACTCACCAAGTGTACCAACACAGGGAGGTTGTAAGAACTCACCACGTGTACCAACACAGGGAGGTTGTAACACTCACCAAGTGTACCAACTGAGGGAGGTTGTAACACTCACCAAGTGTACCAACACAGGGAGGTTGTAACACTCACCAAGTGTACCAACACAGGGAGGTTGTAAGAACTCACCACGTGTACCAACTTGACCTCGTTTCCCGACTCCTCAGGGGCTGAATGTAGACTCTCCGCACAGCAGCAGACCCAAACCGCTAACAGGCCCGCCACAGACCCCCGCAGCATTGTCATCGAGTGGCTACGTCACTGGTTCACGTGACCTTGAGAACAGAGCCAGGTTTGTTACCGCGCGGGGAAATTATCTCAATACTTGTGATTTATCACGTGAGTCTCAAGAAGCTGTTCTCCGTGAATATGTCACGTGAGATATTCGTGAGCATGTATCTATCACACATGACCTCGTGTGAAATACTATCATACATGACTTATCCTCGTGTGATGGACACATGACTTATCCTCGTGTGATGGACACATGACACATCCTCGTGTGATGGACACATGATATATCCTCGTGTGATGGACTATCAGGTATATGTGTTGAGTTATTAGCGTTGTGTCCAATTGGAAAGTTCGCCTTGACTCGTAGTGAGATACCTCGTGTGAATATGTGAGAACTAGAGCTCTTGTCTGTGTGATTGCCCGCTTTCAGCCCCGGCCAGATACTCACAAACTGTTCTATATTAATATACACTTGATAAAATGTTCAGCCTGTATTTATCGTCGTCACGAGTAGACTTTCCAAAGGGGCGTAAACTGCCCGCAATTTTGAGTAGAACTCGATTGATATTTTTAATATGACTATAGTTAGTAACTGGTGGTTGTCTGCCAGTATTTAATTGTTTTTTTAGTAGCGCGTCTTACTACCCGTCCGGGTTATACGCTTATATACTAATTACGCTTGTGGTTTTAGGGATTAGGAATAATGTAAACCCATTTTGAAGAAAAAAAAACCACCCTCAGTACCCCCCGGCGGAGATTTGAACCTCGGATCTTCCCGTCATTCGGCAGTCTAGTCTAACATGAGAGAAGCGCCCTAAACCATGTTGCCACCGAAGCGGGTGTCAGTAATTAGTATGTATCAGTCAGCCACAGAGATTCCGGGGATACGTCTGGGGGTGCTAGGAGGGAGGGGGTGGGATTTATAATTTAGATAAAACGATAAAAGTAATTTTAGTCAACCTATATGTTAACCGCTAGTCTGAGTGTGAAATTTCACCTCAATCGGTGAAATGGTTTTTGAGTGGAAGGGTAAAGTATATTTGTAGTACATGCCACAATGACGGAGTGAGTACTTCATAGTACAGGCTCAGTAGTTGTAGCTGAGTACATTCTAGTGAAGTAACCTTTTGTTTAGTTTTATGTTTCTTCGGAAAACTGGAGCATTGATCATGTTTGGAGTTCAAAAAATAACATAATGAATTGCGGAAGTCTTGTCAAATATTTACCTAAAGTTTCTCTTTGACACTAAAAACAAAGGGTGGGAATTTGATCATGCGCCCTACGCACTTTGTTGTCAATTTCTCTGAAGAAACTCGCCGTTTTCATTTGAATTTTTACCAAAGTTTTTATCTATTTATGTAAATATATTACGTTGAAGTCAAGAGGTGTCGTGTGATCTATTAGTTTTAATTTTTAAGCTGAACGATTTTTAGTGTGTCGAAAAGCTGAACATAAATTGAAAAACTATGGTTTAGCTGGATCTATCGATTCTACTTGGTGTCATCATACGTTTTCCTTGATAAATATTGTATTTTGAGCTGAAATTTTCAAAGTTTTCGTCTGTTGTGAATATAATTACTTTGAAGTATTGTGTGATCTGTTAGTTTCACACTCTATTGCTTTTTCGTGCAATGGAAAAATACATTATATTTAATAAACAGTATCTGTTAAAATTTATCATATTTTAAGGTTAGGTTTTCAAACAAAAAAATTTCAATTTTTTTTAACTGACATTCATATATCATATTCCTTTAAAATTATATAAAATATACTTAAACTTTCTGTATCGCGAACAACTTTATTTTTTGTATATGTACAAATGTATGTATTATTATGTATTAGACAATAATTGTCGGTGCGAGGTGAGAACTGTAAGTTTTCGTGCTGAATACATTTTTTTACCTGGTAGTCTAGTTAATTAATTAATTAATTAATTTTAGCACCGCGTCTTACTACCCGTTTGGGTTATACGCTTAAGTACTAATTACACTAATGGATTAGGAATTGGGAAGGATGAATTTAGAGGAAGTGAACCCACATTTGCGTGGAGGGAGAGAGTGGAAAACCCTTTAGGAAAAGCCACCCCCAGTTCACCCGAGCGATGTTCGAACCTCGATCTCCCCGTCCTCGGCGGTCGAGCTCAACACGACTAGCGCGTTAGCCAACTACGCCACCGAGGCGGGTAGTAGTCTAGTTAAAAACATTTTAAAAATAAGTTTTATTTATCAAGGAAAATGTTTCAAAGCATAATCTGAAACATCTTAATAAAATTTGTTATTGGAGGGGGAAGGGGGGCGCATTATTTAGAAAAAAAAAACTTTTTTTTTTACTGTGACCAAATTTACTACACACATCCTCAAATATAATTTAAAATAATATATTCGCCCTTGTGGTAGATAGTATGTCATACAACTGGTAGATAACATTTAACTATTTGAGAAGGAAAGTGGTTTTCTATTTAGAAACTAACTAGAAGATAGTATTGTCGTATCAGGCGAAAAACGACACAAGTCCAGACTATTATTAGTCCAACTCACAAGATTCCTGGTAAAGTTCTAACTTTTGTGCAAATCTACAGCTTAAGATATTGTTGTTTAGGGACTTCAACCCATTTTTTTAATGACATTGGTAACCTCGTCTTAGCAGCCTCTTACATTCGTCAACTAACGTTAATTATAGAGAGATCGCAGCTTCGTTATCGAAAATTTGTAAACTTTGATTTGATAATCCATGAAGTAGATTCTTTAATTTTTAAAAATAAATATTAAAATCAATGTTTTAAAACTCGAAAAATAGCTGTTGAAAAAAATTTTTTTTTTAATTACAGCTAAGCCTTTTAAAGATTTTTGAAATAAGATATTTTTAGGCACATCCTTGATGTATTTTTTGTTTAGATTATAAAAAAAAAGTTTTGAGTAAAACTAGGGTAATGATTGTCAAAAGTTTTAAAATGTTTCGTAAACAGAAAGATACTTATTTCCCAGCGCGAGATTCAAGTCCACATTTTCCAGCTGTGAAATACACTTTATACTTTATACTTTAAGAAACAAAACATTTAACTATTTTTCACATTTCCTTCTATTTTTTGACAGAGTCGTTAATGAATGGTTGCTAACGAAGTCAGGTTTGAAAAGGAATCCAACAGGTCAATGTGAAAGAAGAATCTTAAGTTGGTTTGGACAGGTTGAGAGGATGTGTGTGGATCAAAAGGAAGGGGTAGATAGTGTAAGACATGGCTAGATGTTTTGTGTGAAAAAGAGAAACATTAGGAGTTTTAAGAATAAGGAGCCTGTATGACTCGGTGTATGGATGTTGACGGAAGTATGCAGGGAGAGGGAAGTGTGAAGAACGTATGTATGTATGTATGTATGTATGTATGTATGTATGTATGTATGTATGTATGTATGTATGTATGTATGTATGTATGTATGTATGTATGTATGTATGTATGTATGTATGTGTGT
>CABFWB010000712.1:6941-30024 GCA_902151455.1 Timema bartmani | reverse complement strand
ATGTATGTATGTATGTATGTATGTATGTATGTATGTATGTATGTATGTATGTATGTATGCATGCATGTATGTATGTATGTATGTATGTATGTATGTATGCATGCATGTATGTATGTATGTATGTATGTATGTATGCATGCATGTATGTATGTATGTATGCATGTGTGTATGTATGTATGTATGTACCTATTCTACTTTCGTTCATGTAGGTCTACATAATTATAAAATACACTTGATTTAATTATAATGATATTTGAACAATTTACAAGAGAATATAAACCGATCACGTGGTAGGAAGGATCGTTCTAAAACCACTTCGATGTATTCATACGTCAATCCATGTGATTTTCAGCTGTCACTGTTGCTAAATAATATCACTAGATATAAAATAACAATACTAATTTAGTAACATGTTATCAAAGTATATAACATATCTTAGTATTTTGTAAAATCCCCCTGTTATCAAATTGTCCCCCTGTCCCCCAAACAATCGAATAAACGACTAATATTTAAATAAACATTAAGTTAAGGAAAATCCAACAACCGATTGAAAAATCACACACAATATTTTATAAATATTTACTCTTACTGAGGCGTTTTATTTTCAAAATGTAACTCAAATGAAGACTTATTTTGATAATATTAACCAATAGAAAGTGAACGATAAAGGATTTTGTTAGAAAGGGACCTTTTGTAAAATACAGACATGTTTTTGTTGCAGTCAACATTGATAATATTTTACTATATTATTATATATGTTATCTATGAAAAGTGACAGTTGCGGCCCTGTCACATGATTTGACGTATAACTAAATGTAGATTGCCCCCCCTCCCCCCATTGTGGGTACTCACGCGAATCAGTCCGTCTGATAATGTGACAACACCTGCACTCGTGGGTGACACTCTCTGAAGATGTTCGCGTGTCTCTATCCCCGCAGCTGAGCCAATACTGAACCGAGCAATATTTTTGCCTTATCTTCAACTTCATAACTTCACACAAAGTGACCTTGGGATTTGTCCAACTCGTTTAGGTTTATTTCAACAGTGTCTTAACACCCGTCTGGGGATATACACGCATCTTAAACTTGATAAGGCAAAGATAAGAAAGGTAGACGTTTAGAAGAAATGTATACGCATTTGACTCTATGGAGAATAGTATACCACCTCAATACACTCGACCTCTCTGTCGACGGAAAACCAGACAGGACCAGACTGGCGCCTTTGTCCACGTGATCACCATGATTAATATTGTAACCCGCTTCGGTGGCCGCATGGTCTAATGCGTCACTCTCGCAATAGACTGGACTGCCGATGACGGGAATATTGAGGTTCGAATCTCAGTCAGGCTTACTGAGGGTCGTTTATACCAAATTGTTTTCCAGTATCTCTCCACGCAAATGTGGGTACACTTTCTATAAACTCTATCTTCCTTATCTCTAACACATTATTGTAATTGGTACATTTACGTATGATCCAAACAGGCAATGAGACTTTTGGACAATAATAATAATAATAATAATAATAATATACATCTTATCCCAGTCGGTAGCAAGTTTGGTCACCAAACTAAGGGTACCGGGTTCGAATCACAGAATGGATTAAAAAACTTATCGTAGGTGAAAATTTGTACTTCGCCATTTACAGTGATGAAACGACGGTCAGGGCCATTTTAATAAAATGTGAGGCACTTCCCCCCCGCCCCCCCTTACTTTTGTACGGCCGTTTTTTCCGTTTTAGCATTAAGCCTTTATAATATATTGATACGTACTCGGTACTTGTGTTACTTAATAAATTCTCGTGTTTTATTGAATATTGATCCAACCCATTGAATGATTGTACTTACATGAGTAAATTCCTCTCTGTACCATTGTACTGTTAGTTTTCTGTGGACCGACAGCGGTAGTACAATGGTGGCGTAGTCTACTTTACATAAAGTTAGGGTTTTCAGGGATATGGAATGGAACTCTATCACTGAGCGAATACTGCTGTTAATTATCTATACACTATTTGATACGAAAGTTAGAACAATAACTGTAGTTCATTTAATAATTTCGGGGGGAAATGTGGCCCCCTTAAACGTGAGGCCCAGGGAAATTGCCCCCCTTTGTCCCACCCCTAGACGCGGGCCTACCACTGGGTGCTGTGTCTGCCACCTAAAATTAAGTTAGTTTGGAATTCGTGTATTGATATAATCAATCGGTTAAGAAAGTGTACGTTAAATACCTCAAATGAATTAATAATTCTCGACCTCAACCATTAATAACCAGTCGACTCCCGGACAGCCTGAAAACTCTAATTATGATATTTTATAAAAGTTGGATCGTTACTAAATAAACCATTTTATTTTTTTATGTCTTCAGAAGAAGAAATGGGGAACTATTTCATTTGGTGTATTTTAAATTGTAACAAAACAATCAACAAGGTTATCAGGTACTTATTGGTGAGCGCGTGTCAGGATCGTTTAGTACACACCGAGGAGGTCGGGGTTTGAATCTGGGCCGGGGTGATTTGCCAAGTGCCATCTCCGGGCTAGCTCGGGTGCATGTCCTTTGAATAACCTGATATCTCAGAATAAAATGAGTGCTGCCTGGAGTCGAACTTGTCCCGTAGGGTCAGAAGTAACAGCTGTATAACATACGTTCTGGAGGGCGGATGTTTATCTGGATATGTAAAACGGTTCCTTTTGACAAAAGTTTCCAAATTTAAACACAACAGATTTTCATCATTTGTTTGTTTTAAACATATTACTTTAAATGTTTACCAAAGATGTCCCCAAATACTTCAAATTAAAAAATATATATAATTAAACTTAAAGGGGAAGCCGCAATTTCAGAAAAAAAAATATGTTTCTACAGCAATTTTTCGATCGAACCGATTGAAATATTATTTTTGTTCCTCATAAAACGTTTACGTCTCTGAGTATAATAATAATAATAATCTCGTAGTTTACACATTTCAATAGCGAGGCCGCAATGTTTAGGTCACGTGACCAGTGAGTGTGAGGCTGCTACAGGGTTCCTTGGATCATCTCTTTGAAGGTCTTGAGCTGCAGATTCGTGTTAAACTGGTCTTTGCTGCACATATTGTGTGATTTGGGGAAAAGAGGACTTGAGCGATTCTTCACCTGAGAACAACTTGCTTTATTATTTACAGATCGAATCCCAGTCAGTCCTTTAGTTCAACGCGGGAGTGAAACAGTCATCACTTACCTATCTCTCTCTCTGATGTCTCTCTTGTTGATCCTGTATCAACTGCTGGTCACACGCTGTTGATAACGGGATCAGTCATCACTTACCTCTCTCTGATGTCTCTCTTGTTGATCCTGTATCAACTGCTGGTCACACGCTGTTGATAACGGGATCAGTAATCATAAATCATGAGAAGCTTCACGGAGGCTGTTTTTCTGCTACTTAGTGCTTTATTCGCCATTCAATGGTTGGGCACCAATTTTATTATTGAATTAAATTATTATTTATTTTGAGGATTTTATTGTGATATTGGTTAATTTTAATTTTAATTTTACTCTATTCAGGAAGACATAATTTAAAACTTTTTGTGACTTGGAACTTTTTTTAATCTTGAGTGTTTTGTTTCTTCTGATGACACTGGTGGTATATTCCTCGCTAATTGAGTGAATGTTCTATATTTTCAATCGAAGATATGGTGATGTTTCATACGATGGATCATGCTCGTGTTTTTCCGGTTGACTCCATCTGACATACCGCCAATTATATGTTTATTTGGAACACATGAAGCTGGTTTATTAAATTTGCTATAATTTATAACCATTTATAATATTATATTTAAAGTCCGTTAAATAAGTCGGTCGTTCATAACTTGAAGCGGATTTTCCATCTTTAGCTGAGTTAAATAATGGGTTTACATTTATTTCTTTTGTAGAGAAAATTTGGATTTCATGTTTAGTTTTGGTGCCGAAAATTGACAAGAGAACTTCCTGCTTCTGTGACAATATTGTCTCGCTGTTTCTGTTCAATGTTATTATTAGGTTTTGTTTCACAGTAAATTAAATTAATACTTATTAGCTTCGAAGAGCCATAATGTTTTAGAATATGAGAAAATGGCGGCACACTTTTATACATTTTGTTGATGCTATTTATTGAAATTAATTCAGTTATTAAATTTGGAGTGATATATTTGGATAATTTCTCAGATCTGGATCTCTTTAATTTGCTGAAGAGTAATGTCTGTGTAATTTTGAATTATTAATTTTCGTATCGAAACTTTGTGAGTTGTTGAAACGAAAGATAATGTCATGTTTGATTTAAGTTTTTCCTTTCTCAGATTTTGTATTGCAAGTTGTCAATGTTTGTTTCTCTTCAGTTTTTTCAGTAGAGTTTGGAGGTTCAGTAGATTTATTTTTTGGGAGAAACGGTATCGATTTAACATCTTTCGCTTCCAAATTTGATTGATTTGATTTTGAGCAATCAAAATGTTTTGTAATTGGGGTGTTTTGAGTATTTTCGGTAGATGATTTGAGGTGTTTGTTCATATTGGTGTCTGATATTTTGTTCACGACCAGCTTTACGGCAACTTTAACGCCTATATTTACAGGCAGGCCAGCTATATTTGCCTGCTTGGTT
This sequence comes from Timema bartmani, assembly GCA_902151455.1. NCBI lineage: Eukaryota > Metazoa > Arthropoda > Insecta > Phasmatodea > Timematidae > Timema > Timema bartmani. The sequence goes on along the minus strand of CABFWB010000712.1, from coordinate 25,423 downwards.
TCATCTAAGATTGAATATGTTTTATCTTGTTTTTTATCGCCAGAACACTTCGAAGAATTCATTTGTTCATTTCTCGCGATAGGTTGTCCTTCCGCCATGGTGCTCTGTTGAGTATTCGTTAATTCTTTTGAGTTATCGTTCTTTAAAGCTGTCTGAGATTTCGCTGTAGGATTGGTGTTAGCTTGTTTTTTGTTTTCAGAACTTGGAGGCGTTTGCTTCGAATCTCTATTAGTGCCAGTTTGTGGTGGTTTAGAATCTTTTGATATTCCTGTGTTGCCATTTTTCGGTGATTTTGTCTCTGCTTGCCTTTCTTGGGAACTTGGTTTAGCTTTTTTTTGCGAGTCAAGGTCCCTCGTGGCGTTCACACCTGACGACACGGAGGTTTTGGAGACCGGATGAGAGTCGTTTGTTGTGGTAGCTGGTTTCTCCGTGTTAGTCGACGTGGGAGTTGTTTTAGATGTTTGGGAAGGACTTTTTATCTGTGATTTATCTGTTTTAGATGTTTGTGGAAGGACTTTTTATCTGTGATTTATCTGTTTTAGATGTTTGGGAAGGACTTGTTATCTGTGATTTATCTGTTTTAGATGCTGGATATTCCTGTTTCTTCGCACCATCCTTGGGTTGTGGCATAACAGGATCATTACTTTGGGCCTGTCAAGACATTAAATAAAATAAATTAATTAAAACAACAATGTGCAGAAATATGTGAGAAATTACGTGAATGGCACGAAATTTTATTTTAATCTTACTGTGCCTAGTAAAAAAACTTACATAATTAATTACAGAATTTAACTTACAGGGAAAAAAGAGATAAAGAAAGAAATAGTTTTTAAAATGTACTGTTTATTAAAGATATAAATATTACTGCTAAATGCCAATAATGGTGTTTTAATGAACTTATTTCAGCAGTAGCTCAGGCGTAACATTCTCAATCACTTTTTACACGTTATCTTATTATGTTCTGTTTAGGGAAGGGGTCTATCACATACTTTCTTTATGGAAACTAAGGCGTCATACAATACACATGGTGTTTTTATAAGGACCTGCACCACTTGTGACGTCACATCCGTTTATACCCACAGCAACGGGCTTTCTGGACCAAACTATACCTCATTGTTATTACGAATGGACATATCTGACTGCTGGATAAAAAATACTAGCTCTATTTTCACGTCACGGCTTCATACGTCAAGTCATGTTATATGCAGGTATCACGTTTGATAGATAATATCAACACTAATGAAATGACACTAATAACTTAGTAAAATGTTATTAATATTGACCACAAAGAAACGATGTTTTTATTTTTTTTAGGAGACTGAAACTATGCGAGGACATTTCCAAAAAAGAGTTTTAAACTGTATTAGGGGCAGTACGCCTTCAAATGTACTGATTTAAAAAAAGTATATCATATCTTACTACCCAGTTGGGCTAAGTAGAATTTTGATAAAATGTAGGTGCATTTACGTGGAAGAAGAATGGAATTTTTTTTTTTAACAGTACGCTTTGACGGAGATTCTAACCTCGATCTTTGGTCATAGAAAACCCAGATCGGACAAGACTGACGTCTTAGTCGGTGGGACCACCTGTGCGAGTTACACCTCCTGAAACTTACCACCGGCCCAAACGAACAATTGATCGATATAGAAATAATTATTTTATAAAATAAATATGATATAACTTTGTTCCAACAAAGATCTTTTATAAATAATATATTTAGCAATTTTTTATAAAAAAAGTTACATTATAGAACACGATCTTTGTTTTTATTAAAGTAGCCGGCAATGCTCTTCTTTGATTCTAACATTTTAAAAAATATTCATTTTATTTCTCCCGACCAAGTTTTTGATTAATTTAAAAAAATCTAATCCAAATATTACAATTCCGGGCTCTGGGACACGCCATGCTCGTGACGAGGGCCAGTAATTTTTACATTTCAGACCCCCGTGTGCGTTTATTTTAAATGAATGAAGCGACTTATTTAAAGTTTCTCTGACCCTTAGTAAATATTGTTGCTAGTATTCTGGGTGTTCTTTGTCAGCTGTTACAGCTGGCAGCTGCTGAATATCACCGTCCCACGTCAATCAGACGCTATTTGAAAGAAATACGAGATAATTTGTCTTTCATTAAAGACACCCTCAGATATTTTATACAATTCATATTTTTCTTTTATAAAATAAATATTATACACACCTACATCGGTGGCCACGCGAACTAAACGCCAAGCACGTTCAGTCTGGTTTTCCAGTAACTGAGAGGTCAGGGTTCTAACTACACCTATGGGTGACCTGAATGCTGTTTGTCTTAAATTATTAATTATATATAATTGTAGATTGATTAAAGTGTAATTGAATGCGGTTTTTTTTCGGACGAATGGTAAGACAGGATGAATGAATTAAGATGATTCCAGCAGACCCAGTTTAACTAACCTAACCTAGATGGCAGGGGCGGCTCGTGGGTTTGGACACTGATGGTACTGCTCAGGTAATACGGGGGTGGGGTGGGGGTGGAAGAAAGAGGGGTATTTGGAGGTATTAATAATAATGTTTATTAAACTTTTCATAACTAAACATTTACTAAAATTAATTAATTTTTAAGGTTTATAAGCAAAAGTTTCATGCAATGAAATGTACAGTGAAAATTAATATTTTCAAGAGATTGATGTGGCCATAGTTAAAAACAACTCGTTTTGTTCATTCTCTGTGTAATTTATAACGATGCTAATTTTGTTTAGTATTTGTGCACTGTAATAATCTTCCTGTAACGGAAATACACTAATAATGACTACATCTACATGCTAGAGCTATTTTTGCAAAATAAACCAAATATAACTGTTTTTATCTATAAAATTATATTCAAAATCAACGGATATTCAAAATATTAAAAACATACAAATTTGCAGTAAATAAACACAGAATTATACTAATTAAACTAGAAAATGTAGTGATACTTTTCTTAGAATATATATTAGATTGTAAATTAAATGTAAACGATACAAATATGCTAATTGCAATTTCGAGGCTCATAATATTTCAAAATACAAATTTACTTTTGATTGGGAAGCAAATGTTGTGAGATGATATTTGGATAAATTGTTTGAACATCAGAAATACTACTAGTTGCACCTAGATGTATTAGTAAAAAGACGGCCTTTGTGTTCAATTTCAATTTTTTTCAATGTAACTTAATCGAGAAATATTGTTCATAAATTAAAATCATTCTAGTCTAAGTATTTATGTCTGCACTCATTAAATAAGCAACAGCAAAGAATACATAATGAAACTAAAACAAAAATATTTGTCACACATTTTAGGACTGTGGCTGTCGAGGAGATCTGCAAAGCTTTCAGCTCCAATCCTTCGTTACCACTCGAACATTTCCCCTACTCCCCCTATTCTGCGTTCAGCTCCAATCCTTCGTTACCGCTCGAACATTTCCCCTACTCCCCCTATTCTGTTTTCAGCTCCAATCCTTCGTTACCGCTCGAACATTTCCCCTACTCCCCCTATTCTGTTTTCAGCTCCAATCCTTCGTTACCGCTCGAACATTTCCCCTACTCCCCCTATTCTGCTTCTACGCTTCACCACCATAGTTGCAGCGCCTGACGCCAAGCCATGAAAACTTCCATTCAAAACAGTACAAGTACTGTCCGTAAAATGACAGAATCTAAAATATGTTGAGTGTATACTCTTTTAGCTACCACCAGAGAAAGAGGGCACTAACCATCAATGGGGGAGCGTTGTTACCAAAGAGTCTCTCTCTCGTCACCATCTTGAAGAAGATATCCCAGGTCTTGTTGACACTGGCTCTGTCCTTCAGCCAACTCTCGAACATGACTTCTACGTAGGACTTGTTGTAATTGTCGTGCTTGTTCCTAGATCACAGAACATAGATACAGGGGGGTTCTGGTGCTTGTTTCTAGATCACAGAACATAGATACAGGGGTGTTCTGGTGCTTGTTCCTAGATCACAGAACATAGATACAGGGGGGTTCTGGTGCTTGTTCCTAGATCACAGAACATAGATACAGGGGTGTTCTGGTGCTTGTTCCTAGATCACAGAACATAGATACAGGGGTGTTCTGGTGCTTGTTCCTAGATCACAGAACATAGATACAGGGGTGTTCTGGTGCTTGTTCCTAGATCACAGAACATAGATACAGGGGTGTTCTGGTGCTTGTTCCTAGATCACAGAACATAGATACAGGGGTGTTCTGGTGCTTGTTCCTAGATCACAGAACATAGATACAGGGGTGTTCTGGTGCTTGTTCCTAGATCACAGAACATAGATACAGGGGGTTCTGGTGCTTGTTTCTAGATCACAGAACATATATACATGGGGGTTCTGGTGCTTGTTCCTAGATCACAGAACATGGATACAAGGGGGATTCTGGTGCTTGTTCATAGATCACAGAACATAGATACAGGGGGATTCTGGTGCTTGTTCCTAGATCACAGAACATATATACAGGGGGTTCTGGTGCTTGTTTCTAGATCACAGAACATGGATACAAGGGGGTTCTGGTGCTTGTTTCTAGATCACAGAACATGGATACAAGGGGGATTCTGGTGCTTGTTCATAGATCACAGAACATAGATACAGCGGGATTTCTGTAGAAAAAGTCTTTTACAAAATACAATCATATGTTTTACAGTCAAAATTGATAACATTTTCTATATTTTTATTGTTATTTTTTATGTATTGATAATATGTATCAAACGGTACAGCTGCTAAACACATGACTTGACGTATGAATACGTGAAAGTAGATCTATTAACTTTTTTAGCTGACAAACTAAAATTGGACTATCTAGTGCCCATTTACAATAATTTTAGCCAGTCAAGAGCCAAGCAGCCGGTAAATGTTAATTTTGCATTCATGTTAGCTTATTATAAATATAATATAATTGTTGTATGTAATTTTATAATTTATATGCAGCCCCCATTTTGATAGTAATCATTGACTAAAATATTGTTTAAACTGAAATGTAAAAATAATTTAAATTATATTTTAATACTGGTGTGTCGGTGCATCATCGCCTTACCTCCTAGTGTAATGACACGGGCAACGGTATACTGGCCACAAGGTGGTCTATATAGTAGGGATACTGGCAAGCAAGGTGGTTTCTAGAGTAGGAATACTGGCCAGCAAGGTGGTCTCTAGAGTAGGGATACTGGCCAGCAAGGTGGTCTCTAGAGTAGGGATACTGGCCAGCAAGGCGGTCTCTAGAGTAGGGATACTGGCCAGCAAGGTGGTTTCTAGAGTAGGGATACTGGCCAGCAAGGTGGTCTATATAGTAGGGATACTGGCCAGCAAGGTGGTCTATTTGGTAGGGATACTGGCCAGCAAGGTGGTCTATATGTTAGGGATACTGGCCAGCAAGGTAGTCTATATGTTTAGGGATACTGGCCAGCAAGGTGGTCTATATGGTAGGGATACTGGCCAGCAAGGTGGTCTCTAGAGTAGGAATACTGGCCAGCAAGGTGGTCTATTTGGTAGGGATACTGGCCAGCAAGGCGGTCTATATAGTAGGGATACTGGCCAGCAAGGTGGCCTATATGGTAGGGATACTGGCCAGCAAGGTGGTCTCTATAGTAAGGATACTGGCCAGTAAGGTGGTCTCTAAAGTAGGGATACTGGCCAGCAAGGTGGTCTATATAGTAGGGATACTGGCCAGCAATGTGGTCTATTTGGTAGGGATACTGGCCAGCAAGGCGGTCTATATAGTAGGGATACTGGCCAGCAAGGTGGCCTATATAGTAGGGATACTGGCCAGCAAGGTGGTCTCTATAGTAAGGATACTGGCCAGCAGGGTGGTTCTATATAGTAGGGATACTGGCCAGCAAGGTAGTCTATATGGTAGAGATACTGGCCAGCAAGGTGGTCTCTATAGTAGGGATACTGGCCACCAAGGTGGTCTCTAGAGTAGGGATACTGGCCAGCAAGGTAGTCTATATAGTAGAGATACTGGCCAGCAAGGTGGTCTCTATAGTAGGGATACTGGCCAGCAAGGTGGTCTATATGTTAGGGATACTGGCCAGCAAGGTAGTCTATATAGTAGGGATACTGGCCAGCAAGGTGGTCTATATGTTAGGGATACTGGCCAGCAAGGTGGTCTATATAGTAGGGATACTGGCTAAAATGTGCCAACACCGATCGGTACAGCATCATTACCGTAACCAGCGGTACTTATTCCAACCTAACTTTCTCCACACTTCCCTATCCTTGCATACTCCCTTCAACATCCATACACACTCACACATGCTCTTTTATTCATAAAACAATTAAATTATCTCATTCTTCACACCTTTAAACCACGTCTTACATGACTTACCTCTTCAAAATAACAGTAATAGGCCCTACTATAGTAAAATGCTATCAATGTTGACCGCATAATATATTATGTTTGTATTTTCTATAAGTTTCTTTCCACCTAAATCCTACTGAATGTAAGCCAGCTTCATCAGGAAAGTTCTATACATGATCTTGTAGACCTGCCGATGGTAAATCCCCGTAGTCAGGTCATAAGATCATCAGATGCATGAATGTGATGGAGCGCCAAGATGATGAGTCTGCAAACTCACCTTTTTGCAGTCTCTCCTAGAACCACGGTCCTTCCCTGGTTCCCAAGACCTCGCAAAGCAAGCCCCACAACTCCTATTGTATTCCTTAAATGAAACATGGCCGGAAATCCTATGGGTGTTTACTAGAAACAGTTTGAATGAATGTGATAGTGAATAGACAGTAGGAAAACACTTCAAATTTTAGCTGTGCAAAGGATCCAGGCTATTATTTAGGTTATGAAGGGACCCATGTGTTGTATCTGGTGAACAAACAACCATGGACAAAACATATTTTATGAGTTGTGTTGCTAAATTTTCTTTCTCGAAGCATTATTGTGTAGTTATTACTCATAGACTGCGCATGTTTAGCCATCTATCGGCACTGGAGTGTTGGTAATTGACAGCTAGCAGAAGTTATTTATGGCAAACATTGGTTGAAAGGCACTACTAATAATAGTTATATTATCTTCAAAAGTATTAATAAACACTTATAGTTTAGTAATACTTCCCTAAGGATTATAGTGTAATTGACTTTTCCGTGACTAATTTAATTGAGAAAATAAAATATATGAATAAGACTACGCCGATATTGTTTTATGGATTTGACGCGTGGATTTGTCTGTAGAAACACAAGAAAACTCGTATGGACAGTCAGTGATGAATGGGTGCTGAAGGAGTGCGGTTTGAAAGGGAATAAAACAGGTCAATGTGAAAGAATAGTGTTACGTTGGTTTGGGAATGTTGAGAGGATGAGTGTTGATCGAGTGACGAAGCAAATATATGAAGGTAGAGTGTGTGGAACTATAGGCAGGGGTAGGCTATGTAAGACGTGGGTGCCCCACCCTCAACTATTTATTAATTATTCACAACAGATACCTAAGCCCCCACTCAAGGACAATAAACAAGTTAAAACCTTCTGAAGACGTTCATTGGCCGCGGCCAAGGTTATATGAAACTAGCAATTACAAATTAATACAGTTCTATTGATTCAGGTTTCAGAGAAAATTATTCACGAGAGAACTTGAAAATATTTGCTGCACCAATAACTCAACACTTTCTTAAACTAACGTTAAACTGAGACATATCAGTGTCTTAAGCTATAACCGCCTGAGACATTATCAGTGTCTTAGGCTATAACCACCTGAGACACATCAGTATCTTAAGCTATAACCACCTGAGACATATCAGTGTCTTAGGTTATTCTAGAACACTGCTATGTCTCATGTGTATAGGACCTAAGACACTAATATGTCTCTGGTAGACTATATATAAATACCACCCAACTATTCACCCATTCGGCCTGAACTGCTTGTTATACTGGAAGATTTGTTTGTCTCCTGATATTTGACTACAAATACGACCCTTAAACCCTACAACCCTATCCATTCACCAATGTGTTCAAGTTCAAATTGTAAGGAACTTTATTTTTTCAACATAGCTTGGCTTATTTGTGTACAAAATCGTATGAGGGCCAGGCGGTCGTACAAGAATTTCATGGTAATCGGTTGAATATTGTTCTTATTACTTCCTTGATATTACATTGGGGACGCGAGAAAATGTCAGTGTTTACGCATTTTTTATAGCAAAACTTTTTTGGTCAAATTAAATCAAATATTGCTTCTCTACAAAAAATTTCTTCACGTGTTGATATCAACAATTGTTGAATATCTGTGAGGGGTTTCCTGGAATTTAATGACAACTTTTCCTCTTCATTTAAAAAGTTTCTCATCCAATGCCGCTGTGCTCATGACAGATATTCAACAATGTGAAGAAAACTAAACAATATGTTTGTGTTGAAGCGATATTTTTTTTTTCCGGCCAAAAAGAGTTTGTTATAAAAACTGAAACACACTGATCTTTTCTCGCGTCCCCTACACCCCCCTCCCCTCAATTACATTGCTGACGTTTTGGACTAGAGGCCTCTTAATATATAATTATCAAACTGTTGTCGACACGACCTATCCAGGGACCACGGAGAGTGTAAAGTTGTCGACACGACCTATCCAGGGACCACGGAGAGTGTAAAGTTGTCGACACGACCTATCCAGGGACCACGGAGGGTGTAAACTTCTCATATTTTAGAATTGACATTAGAAATACGTAAGCTTTATGTTTCACCCCACATCTTACCACCCCATCCAGGCCCCACGTGATTTAATTGCACTAATGGGGCGGAGGTGGGGGTAAGCTAGCGTTTATAATATATGTACCAGATTTATAGAGGAGAGAGAATGAAATAGCATTTATTAAACAAAAAAACTAACTTATGGCTGGTATTCGAACCTTGACCTCTCCGTAACCAACTAACCAGACTAGATGAGCCTAACATTTACACCACGTGTTAAACAATGAGGGATTAGGTACGCTCCTAAAATATAGAATTATAATAGGCGCTCATAATTTCACCTTTTCTATTGTATTTATTACTATAGTAACTTAAAACATTTATTTGCGTAGGTTAACCTTTTTTAGTAACAAAAAAAATCCGCAACATTGTTTTATTTTGTGAAACCCACCTCGGTGGCGTAGTTAGCTAACGCACTAGTCATGTTGAGCTCGACCGCCGAGGACGGGGAGATCGAGGTTCGAATCTCGGTCAGGTGAACTGGGGGGAGGTTTTCCTAAATGGTTTTCCATTCTCCCTCTACCCAAATGCGGGTTCACTTCCTCTAAATTCAACCCTCCCAATTCCTAATCCATTAGCGTAATTAGTACTTAAGCGTATAACCCGAACGGGTAGTAAGACGTGGTGCTAAATATTATTATTATTATTATTATTATTATTATTATTATTATTATTTTGTGAATGCACTGCACTATACTAGAAGGAATATTAAACGAAGCAATGGAAAGATTACAAGTACAACATTAACAATAAACGGGTCTAAGTAATTTAAGATAATTAAGGTGATTTGATAAGGAATAATCTCCCGAGAACCTTGAAATGGACTTAAGAACAAAATGAAAGAGTGAATGAAGCTTACGAAGGCGAGCCGAGAAACATACATTTACCCTGAGGTTCTAAACCAGGGCTCTTCAACCTTTTTATGTCCAAGAGCTAAAGTTCCTGTCCCTTGTTGGCTAAACCAAGGCTCTTCAACCTTTTAATGTCCAAGAGCTAAAGTTCCTGTCTCTTGTTGGCTCACAACGCTGTACCGACAATATTAGGAGTAGCTCATTCCTATATTCACACCAGGGATTAGGATTTCTCATTAAGTATGTTCTCTGTTGTTTCAAATCAGGAGGTAACGCGACGTGTCTGTCTACTAGAGTCGTCATTTGTCTGTTCACACCACATTTGTATAAAAACATAATACCTTTCTCCACGTAAAGAGCACACAATCGTTTATAAAATAAAGTAAAATAAGTATTTTACTAGTTGATTATATAAAATATATATCTGTATTGGTCATTTTTCTCTTAAAATAATTTCATTTTATTCATGAGCCAGTGGGCCACAAAAGAAATGTTAACGTGGCCCGCGGGTTGAAGATCCCCGCTCTAAAGTATGCTGGTAAAATATAAATTAAATATTGGTAAAAAATAAAACCTTATTAGAGCATTCTTTTATCCGATTTATATACAAGTCAATGCACCTGTATATTTCTTGGTATATCATTTGTTCCTGCAGCCCATTTTTTACGAACGCTAATTGTTTTATTTTCTTTACGCTTTACTCCGAACTCCGCTTATATTTTAGTAATTGATTTGTCTTTCATCTACCGGCACAGTCTTGAACTATGTGTGTATGTGACTCGCTCTTCAGGGGAAACTATGAACTAAGAGCGTTATCTGGCTATAAATTTCTAATGTTGGGCACCTGCTCCAAACAGGTTTTCCCCTAGAATAAACGGCTATGTGGTTGTGGAAGACTTCTTTCTATCATGTGTATATGCTGTTATCTCGAATTGAATTTGACATCCATATATTAAAAATGCACCTTAATTAGAGTTATGTGATTTTTTGAAAAAATTACTGATGAATTCCAACCAGCAGCCATCTTAGTACTGGATGGACATCTGTGGCTGAAGTTATTGAGCTGTCGTCTACATACCATTGTGTAAGAGAGAAGGTAACCTTCGGGTATCTCTTTCTCTCTTACCCACATACAAGGCAATGTGGCATTTTGACATCGTTCACTAATTTGATTAAATATATGAGATACTTCAATGTGTGATTAGTTAAATTATATAAATGTGTTAATAAAAGGTTTGAAGAGCAAAACAAGACTAGAAACTCTTGGGTTTATTCTTTAAATAAGTTGATGTAGGCTAATAGATATTGTGATTTTTGAAGGAAGCTCATTTGTAAGGCTTTATCTCGTACCAGAATTCTACCGTACAGTGGTATTCAGGCAGGATAAAAGACCGTCCAGAAGGAAATTCCTACTTCCGTTCTAAAAGGCCGTTTATCCTATCAAAATACTAATATATAATAGGATTCTGGTATGAAATAAAGCCTCCACAGTAGCTCCCGATTGTAACGGGCGCGCCGGTCTCAAAGGAACTTGTATGGATTGCCACAACATCTACAATAAACACCGTGATAAGGACCACCCAAAGGGAGCAATTAAAGGTGTAGTTTGCCCCATCTCCAAGCCCACAAGCCCCACTTTTTAGGAGCAACACGCCTTACCTCAGTTACAAAATAGGTACATATCAGGTCATTTCGGGGTAGCATTTATCTTGACCTACTGTATTTCCCGAATTTAGCTAGAATTGTAAATTTAAGAATCATGCACTGTAGCTTATATTATATTTGTAAGAAGGTACAGGAAAGGTGGATAGAAACATGTAAAAGGTAACAAACACAATCTGGCTTTTACAATGAAAAGAAGAACACAGTTCACACTTTACACTGCTGCCTCTTGAAGAAAATTGATCGTTACCGCCCAATCCCCACGAATTAGGTATCGTTCTATCGAAACTCATCAGGAGGGATTGTGAAACATGCAACGCAACTTCCTAAAAGAGGAAACAAAAAAAAAGGGGGGGGGGAGAGAAAAAAGAAAATTGTAAAGAATAATAGGACACTTATATAGAAACATGTAAAAGGAATAAAATAAAGGACAAATACAGGAAATTGACATTGGATGCGAATATATATATATAATATATGTATAAACTAGGAGAGTGGTTCAATGTAACAACACCGATGTTTTGCAGACGATGTTCTATATATATAATATATGTATAAACTAGGAGAGTGGTTCAATGTAACAACACCGATGTTTTGCAGACGATGTTCTATATATATAATATATGTATAAACTAGGAGAGTGGTTCAATGTAACAACACCGATGTTTTGCAGACATGTTCTTGGAGCCAGAGTGGCGCCACCAAGCTGCAGTCACAAGATGGTGCTGTTTCATCAGCCAACTTCTACTCAATCTCTCCTTCACCCTGGCGGACGGACGGGGAATCAACAGAACTGCAGCGTTGCGTCAGACCGCGGTATTCAACTAACAGGATCACTAGACAACCATCAGGTGTTTTTACTCCATTCAAACAGGAAGGATTGGGGCTCACTTGTCCGTATCGCAATAGATCGGCTCATTTATACATTATTTGGTTATAATGGAGGAAAACTCCGTTCAACAATATTTCGCGAGCCGGTGAAAATTGGGGTATATTTGACCGTCTTTTTTTTTTTTGCAACACGTCTTACTACCCGTCCTAACCATCCACATATTCACAATAACGAGATGGGGATGATAAAGGTGGGATTGAGAAGAAATGCACCCACATTAGTTTGTAGACGTGATGGAAGAACCCTCTCTTATAGATGACATGTGGAGGGGGTACCTTCCCTGACGCTCTCTACCGGAATTCAAACCTCAACCTCCACCGACCCAATTCCGGACCACGCTATCACATGACCTGTTTCTCAATCCTCGCCGCCAACCAATCGATGGCTTCTGAAGACCGGCCGGTAGCGTGAGGAAGCCGTACTGTGGGTGCTCTACTGGCCCACATGGGCCCCCTGGGGGTTAATTACAGCTTAGTTCACAACTGTTGCACATATTATAGTTATTGTTGTTTTAGTTGCTTCAGACAGTTTTTATTATAGTCAGGTTCGGTGGTCGCACGGTCTAGCGCGTCACTCTCTCGTGTTGGACTGGATGATTGGGTCCTCGGTTCCGGCAGAGGATACTCACGCTGTTGGATTACCATTCTTCCTCCACACAGACTATATCTTCCTCCTCCCTACCTCATTAGTGTAAATATACGGACGGACGGGTAGTAAGACTCAAATAAGCAGGACGGGTGGTAAGACGCTGTTCAAAATAAAAAGTGAATCCTAATGACTAATCCAAAATAATAGTTTGTAATTGTTTGTACTCATTACCCGTGAGAACAAGGTTGAATACCTGGCAGGTTTTTGTAGCGGTCAACACTCCTGACCAACTCGGAAGGCCTCAGGTTCGATTCTTATTGAATACATCGAGAGAAGTGGTGTTAAACGTTCTAAGTGATTGTGGTGATAATCCTCTGTTAAACGCATCACCAAAATAGTGCAGAGTATCGTATTGTGGGGGAATTTACCTTAGAACAATCATTGAGAGTAATTAATACAACTCGCAGTGACATCTCCTCGTCTCTCTCTCTCTCTCTCTCTCTCCAACCTTTCGGGCTATAGGCATAATTTATATTATATTATTATAAATATATTAATCCATATGTATGGATGAGGAAGGTAGAATTTAGAATAAACGTACCAGCGCTTGCGTGAAGGGTAAGTGGGAAACAATATATAAGTAAAGCCTACCAAGGATTCGAACCCTGGCCTCCCTGTTCACCGGCGCAACAAACCAAATGAGCCTGACATTTAGACCGCGTGGTAATATATTATATTCTTTACAGATATTTCTCCTCTGATATAGATTACAATTTTCATCGCTTGAAAAGTTACTAGATCTACTCTCATGAGTTCATACGTCAAGTCATGTGACCCACAGCTGTCACTTATGATAGATATTACCTTTAAAATAGCAATAATAACTGGCGAAATGTAATAAATGTTAACTAAAATAATTTCATGTTTGTGTTTTGTGAAATAATGTTCCTGTAGTACTCTAATAATGTTCCTGTAGTACTCTAATAATGTTCCTGTAGTACTCTAATATTGTTCCTGTAGTACTCTAATATTGTTCCTGTAGTACTCAAAGAAACGTCCCCTTTGACCCTCCACTCGTTCTTTAGTTAAATGTTGGCGCATGCGCACGGAGGGGAGCCAGTACGGCTTCTAGCGATATGTATCAGGAGGTGGAACCACACAAGGACCCGATCAGTCGCGAGGAATTATCTTTGTAAGGTTGGCACACCTGTGGGCCGGTTGGAGGTCGTGAGACGAGCATCGTACGTCTATACCGGCATGTGGCCAAGCACATGGCTACTAGTCTAATGAGGTGACTCGCGCACTATCGCTGTGACTGTTTCTTGGAGGTGAGTTCACTCTCATTCAGTTTATGGGGATGGTAATCCTACTTTGAATGTCAGAAACATATTTTCTTTGTCAGATAACGCTACCAAAAGGCATTGTTAAGCAATCAACTTACTCTACGTCAAAAGTACATTACCGTGCTTACTAAAGTACGACACCTATCGCTATTTTTGGCTAATTCTAGGTATTCCCATCGGGTTTGTCAGTCAGTACCCTGAACAGGGTTCTAGAATCTCCTATTCACGCTGTATGTCCTGCCCACCGTAATCTAAGAGACTTGATTAACCTAACAATAGCTTGTGATGAGTACAGAGTATTTAACTCCTCATTGTGTAACCTCCTCCACTCCCCAGTAGCCTCAACCCTTGTTAGATCAAATATCTTACTAAGCCCCTTGTTTTCGAACACCCTAAGTTTGTTTTCTTCATGTAAGGTTAAGAGAACACATTTCACACCCATAGAGAACAATCGGTAAAATTATTGTTTAGTACATTCTTAGTTTTATATTCCTTGAAAGCAGGCAACTTACTGACCGAGTAATAGCAGGCAGTTCTGAATGTATTCTTTTCCTAATCTCCAATCTCCTAGATATTTAAACTCATTAACCTTGTCAAACGATATGTTCTAGCGGCGCATTTTCCCCGCGAGCCGATGTACGACTGGTAACGTTGCTTGAGTGACGATTGTCAGAGTCGGGAGTAACGTTGCTTGAGTGACGATTGTCAGAGTCGTGAGTAACGTTGCTTGAGTGACGATTGTCAGAGTCGTGAGTAACGTTGCTTGAGTGACGATTGTCAGAGTCGGGAGTAACGTTGCTTGAGTGACGATCGTCAGAGTCGGGAGTAACGTTGCGTTGAGTGACGATCGTCAGAGTCGTGAGTAACGTTGCTTGAGTGACGATCGTCAGAGTCGGGAGTAACGTTGCGTTGAGTGACGATCGTCAGAGTCGGGAGTAACGTTGCGTTGAGTGACGATCGTCAGAGTCGGGAGTAACGTTGCTTGTTTTAAAAAGAATACTGTTTTCAAACATGAGATTGATAGTTAATTTTATTCTATTTTGCATTAAATGTGTTTATTTCATTTACTTTAAGGAAGTTCTGGTCTATTTTTGGTTTTAAAATACTGACGATTTGAAAATTGCCCAATTCTTAAAAAGATGTGATATCGTTCTTAGTTTAAACATAAAATTTGTGACATTATTTCTTAGATAAATGTATTTATGAATTTCCAAGGTTTGTTTATAGTGAATATTGCAGCTAGACGATAATTGATTGATTTGTGTTTCTGTGGGTCTGTAGATTTTATAGTGGGCCTCTAAATACTCTGTGCTTATTTGCAAGCCTGTATTACACAATTAGTATATTACGTACTTAATTTATAAAACAGAATAACTTTATTTTTTACTCAAAGAAATTGGTAGAATACAACAAGAGAGAATTATATTTGCGCATTCCTATGGACAGAGGAGACCAAAAGGAAAGGGAACTACGACAAAAAACGAACAGGCCATTCCTCATTCAAGAGCTCAAGTCTAAGCCTGGAATATAGACTCTTTTTGGGACAGGACCCAAGAAGCTTCCTACAACAATCAGTCTTCAGACACAGGCTACATCCAAGGAAGACCCAACATAGTCAAGGAGTAGTTCCTTTACAACGGGACCCACTGGTGGAAATCACATGAGAGCTATTCCACAGCCCGGGAGCACAAGGATCAAGGACCCATTTCGACCACAGCCCGGGAGCACAAGGATCAAGGACCCATTCGACCACAGCCCGGGAGCACAAGGATCAAGGACCCATTCGACTCCCGACACAATGAAGTCAAGCTACAAGTCAGATTGTACAGAGAAACTCAATCCAAAGAAGAGCCCGTGGATCAGTTCATTCTGAAAAAAGATGTGACTCCAGCAGAGATTCTTCCCACACATCCCAGAGGAACAAACACACCCGATGGTCATCAAACTCCTCCATCCTTCAACCTCCTCCCTGGAGTAACTTGCACCCAGCACCCTACCCTCACGTTCAGGAGATCCTTGGTGCAATCCCAACCTACCACTCAGAACAACATGTTCATAAAGATTGGTCCATCCTCACCAGAAGGAGCGAGAAAACACTCCCGAAGACGAACAATCCACCGTCAGCTTTGACAGACGGGTACCGACCGGTCAGACGCAAGGTTAGACAAGGACACACATAGGATGATGAGAGAGGTGAAGAGAAACAACGAGACACCAGGAAACAAGAGCAGGACAGAAACATCGGGACCAGGTGTTGTTTAGTCTGCAACAAGTTGAGAGAAGCTACAGGAGCCAAACCTTGTCACGACCAGAGGACTGGACAACGTCACGGAGGGGATCGTGCCCTCCGTGGTACAATGGAGGCCCTCATAGTTGGAGACAATCGTCCACAACCGGGGGAGGGGGGGTACTGTCACCCCCTCCCCCTTCTTTCCTACCCTCTACAGTCTACACGTCCCGTGCGGTCCATCACGCCGACCGAGACATCGAGACCGGCCCACACTCTGAGACACGAGATAGCGTTGGAAGAAGTCGGGCGAGACACTTTTTCTGCTGACATCCCTCCCGGAGGAAATCATATAAAAGGGGCGAGGGGGCTCTTAGCACTAATTACTCTAATGTGTTAGGGATTAGGAAGGGTGAATTTAGAGAGAGTGTACCCGCATTTGCGTGAAGGTGGAGTGGAAAACCATTTAGAAAAAACCCACCCTCAGTGCACCCTGCCGGGATCAAACCCTGATCCCCTCGTCCTTGTCAGCCAGTCGATTGTTAGAGTAACTCCTTGGACCATGTCGCCACTAATGTGGAGTTTTATCTACCTTTTCTAAGTGTTGTATTGCGTTATTCTTGTGTTGGTGAGTTTTCTGATGACTTACTATTTGATGATTTCTTTGTTATCTTATTTTTAATTTGCTACTCTAACTTTGACTACCCTCCTGCTACCCTCCACCCTCCTGCTACCCTCCACCCTCATTCTCACTTTCTGTTTGCATATTATGTTAATTCTGTCTTTTGGGTTACTGTTTTGTAACGTTAATATCACGAGCTAAAACAAATCAACTCTGTAATAAGTTTCTACTGTACTTTGATCTGAGAGATCCTCGTAGTGAACATCAAAACAGAATTCTAAGTAGACTTCCCTTCAATCCCAACCGGAGTATCGCCGTGACTAGGCACCTTAATTACCTCCCTACCAACGGGGCGTCGTTCCTGGACCGCCTTGAAACATAGACATCCGGGGTTGCGCTGCTCCTGGAAATACCACCCTCAAACCTCTTGGACAACCATACCTCCACCGGCATTCCGAGACAAAGGCCCGACAGTCCTTGGAGCTCCAAGAAGACTTCACACACGAACCTTGACCTCCATTAACTTAGTGCACCTTCAGTTCTGAGGCAACTTTGACGGGCCTTACACACGTAGTTAAAACTATAGTGATACTTCTATAGCTTCAAACTTACCAACAATGGTCATTAATTTACCTTGGGTATTCCTGTCCTCCAAGAACCAAACCCACGGTTGACTTAGTAAGTGTGTTTCCAACTTTGACAAGATCTACAAACTAAAATAATCTCGTAGATTACTTACAGAGCTTACTTTAATATGCAACAAGGAATAGCTAATATTACTTTCACAGTCTACAGCAACCCTTTATACTAGCGTGGCTCAGTGGCACGTACAACCGGGTTCGATTCTCTTGGCCAGATTGTCACTTTTCAATTAATTGAAGGAGTAGTTAGCTACAGCTTTGTTTTGATTCATTACACGCATGCGATGTTAGAAGAAAAGTACAAAAGTTTTTATTTATTTGTTGTGGATGTTATATTCTAAATTTAATTTACCAATTTTTTTTTACTATTGGTAATATGTAAAAAAAATCTACAATTTTATTTAAAAAGAAATGTGTCATTTTAAACGCAAAAAATATAAAAGGTACACAAAGTTAAAGACTCTCATTTATTTATCTATGGAATCTGATGTGTACTACCTGAACCGACTGATTATATTAGCACAGGAGAATTTCTAGGAGCGAGAGAGCGAGGGTTCGGCCAGACTGGCCAGCGCGTGATTAGTATATAACTCTCGATAGTTGTTGACGAGGAGGCTCCGAATCTTGGCTCAGTGAACTGAGGGTGGTTTTCGACAAGTGATTTATTGTTGTGGTTTTCTCATCCTCTCTCCACGCTAATGGTGATTCTTATTTGTAAAGACCTACTTTGATAATATTGAAGTATTTTAACATGTCAGTTTTACAAATATATGGTTTATGATGTTACCAATTAAATTAAGCCGTTAGTAGCAAGTGGTAATAAAAATGTCAAAATGAGAAGTTTTCCCAGCACTCAATGAACCAACATACAATAATATTGTCTAGCGCCTGTAAACTAGACTGTACCGGCTCGAGCGCGCTCCAGTCTGGCCGCCTCTCATTACAACCAATGTGTTCTATTTTATATT
>CABFWB010000711.1:218416-237859 GCA_902151455.1 Timema bartmani | reverse complement strand
GCCCAACAATTCAGCTGCCTCTTTCGAAAGGCCCAGATCTCTAGTCAGATCATTAAGTTCAACCTGAGAGAAGGGCTGAGATGAATCACCTCCAGAGGGCTTATATTCGGTATCGGAGCCTTGAACTTCTGGATATTCTGAGTCTAAAGACTCTGAAGAGATGATTGGCAATTCAGTTGGAGGCAAAGGTACTGGCACATCAGGTCCATGAGGAACGGGACGTAGGCCGATGGAATGCTATCAGGATAAGTAAGAGATTAGCTTTTGATTTTTGCGGTTATACCTACGGACGTGGCAGGAACAAAAATAACAATCGGCCAAGTGGTTTTTCGGCTCCCTCCATGTCATAGGAATTCCAAATGGTAAAGAAGTCTTCTTTCCTTTGAGCCATAAGCGTAGATCATTGAGACAGTGCACACAAACTTTACGAGGAGCCCATGATTTGTCCTAGTCTCCGAGTTTCATGCCAAAATACGCAAGATAAAGCTGTCTTACATAGTCTGTAATGATCCTCATGCGATTTTTAATAACACTATATTCGCCGCATATGTAACAAAAGTCATCTGGCACATTTCCACAACGTCTCGAGCTCGAAGCCATTTTTCACGAAATACACATAGAAAAGCAACCGTTAAAATGGTTTCTGTGATGAAGTTTCCACTTGTCACTGTATCAGCGCACGCACGACACTACACTTGAAAGAAAAATTGAGACGAACTTAAAAATTTCCACATCTTTTATCTTACCACGAACACGCTAAGTACACGATCTTCTGGGTTAAAGAGAGTCCCTAATGAGGACATCTCTTTTATATCTTTTCTGATGACTCCAGAAAAGTCGAGAGAATTCAGTCTTAAGAAAGATAACACGTTCAGGATCAATCCAGATAAAGCTCGAAAAAATAGAAGGTGACTGCCGATTACGCTCGCATAGCGAGCGTTCCTGCGAGGTCAGCGAACCAAGATAAAGAACAGAGATAAGGATTCGCGCGACGCTATTGGTAGAGAGAGGTTCCGACGGTGAGGGAGGGATGGTGACGGGGAGGTGTCATAGAGGGGTATTCTGTAGGTTTCACCACGGTAGAATGATGGTCAGGCAGAGAGGGAAGAAATTCAACGCCGAAAATTTTTTTAATGGTAAATATTCATAAAAATCCAAGTAAAATTGAATTTTTCAAGAACACGTGATGTGATAGAATTTTTTCATTTTTTTAAAATCAGCACCAAAAAATACATACAATTCACCTATCAATTCCCTTGTATTTTTTCATCGCAGGCTTGTGTTATCATTTGAACGTAAGACTTCTAAACAAAGTATGTCATTCAAACAAATGTAATACAGTTTTTAGCTAACTTGTTTCATTATAGCCATCAAACTTTCAACAAAATATGGTTTCTGAAAGCAATATAAAAGATATGAACCAACTTTAAAAAAAATATATATATATAATAATAGGTACTTTCTACAAGCCTATAACCTAAGTGATAGTTTGAATATATGACAACTACACAAAGTTTGTCATTCAAACCAATATAATCAAATTTTGAGATACCTTATTCATTATATTTGCCGAACTTTCAATATAATGTGGTTTATGAAACCAATATACAAGTTAATAACCCACTTTAAATATAAGTGAAGTCGTGGCAGAATGTAAACAACATGGATGATAGCTACATATTTAAATATGTTAAAGATTTTATTATTATTTGTACAGTATTATCTGTAAAACTGAGTTGTATATCTTTTAAGGCAAATGATTCTTCAGGAAAGTGTGGTATAATTTTCAAACAATAACACTTTTATTCATCAGAGACATGTTTTCACATAAGAACATTGGAAGAAACCGTTAAATCTTTCCCCCCACAGTGTAGCAGACGATAAACTTGAACGTCACGCTTTTGTCCTTGGCAATGTCCATCCAGTTTTATTATAGAGATCAATGGTAAAAATACATATAGCCGGATGGGCTGTAAAAAAGAGAACTAAAATGATAAAAGTGGTAACTTACAATGAGCAAACAAATAATTGCTTGCTGAGCTATCGTGTTCTTTAATATAGTCTGAGTAAAATTGATAGATAGCACCAAAACGAAACATATTTTACCGCCATTTCAGTTTTAAACTTAGTTTTGTATAAGGTTTGTAACACAGATGACAGATCACAATTCACATTAGCAAATCAAATATGAGTTTACAATTAAATGAAACAGATAAAAACTATAATCCAAAGGAATTGAAAGAAAGACTTTTAAGAGTACGAGAAGAATCTACAGCCATAGATATGATGTTGACTAAAATAAACGAAGCCAGAAATAAGGTTCAGGTAATATTAGGATAGGCCTAATAATAAAAAAAACTCACATCTTGGCTATTGGTTAATTTAGGCCTATTAGGCAGTAACGACTAAAGTCAAGATACTCTTATAATTACAACTAAAATGTGATCAAACGAATTATTTCATTTATTTAGATTTCATATAATCGCTTCTCATGCCGGGATCACGATCAACTTAACGTCCACTTAATCTAAAGGAACTATTTTGTGATTAGGATTCACGTAACTTAACGTAACAACTCTGGTAGCAAAATACAAACAGTGAATATGAACTGTTTGAAAACAAATTGTTCACTAGAGTGAAACCAAATCATTTAGGGGTGATAAGATTAGAAATAGGCGTAAAGGCCCTGACACAGACTCCGTAGGTCCATAGTCCATAAGAAATCGATGCCACATCATATTGCTCTGGCCACAGAGTCCTTATCAGTTACTCCTTACTCCATAAAAGTTGCTCAATTTTAACTTTCTATGGATTAGTTCAATGGTTCCCGAAATCTTCCAAGCGGTTCGCCAAAATATTTTGTTAATAGCGGATTTTTGCAGCACTTAGTGAGGAAATGGGAAACATTTACAACTGTTTATCGTCTCACACTGAATTCAGGTGATTATCTAAAGGTAGAACTCTTACAAGATTATTTGAACTTAAACACTAAGTTTTTGTTTTTCTTACCAACCATCCCTTTCACAAAGCAAAGTGCATGCAAGATCAGATGTGGCTCCAGGCTTTGGCCTATTTCGCAGACATTTTCTTGAAAATGAACAATTTAAACCTAACGCTTCAGGGGTCAAATATTAACATTTTTGCTGTGCAAGACCATATCAAGTTGTTCATAAAAAAAAAAACTTTTGGGAAACGTGTTTGATTAGCAATCAACTAGAGTGCTTTGATACCCTTCACCAATTAATGGTAGAAAATAAGCTTTTTTTTTTTGAAGAAAATGTTAAGAATATGGTTATAGAACACTTGAAGGGACTTGGAAAAACCTTCAGAGAATATTTCCCAGCCATGTACAATAAGAACAATTGGATTCGCAATCCCCTTGAAGAAACAGCTGTTTTGAAATCCTTCACATTAAGCGTGAGTGAAAAAGAGCAGCGCCTTGAAATTTCCATTGATTTTGAATTAAAGAAAAGCAACCTATAAATCTTTGTCATTAATTGGTTTCTGGTTAAGTTTAAAGGAGGAGTTCCCAGTGCTAGAGAATACAGCTATTACAGCTTTGCTAAAATTTTCTTTTACGTATTTGAACAAGAAATATTTTTCTTCATATACCTATTTAAAATATAAATACAGAAACAGGCTCAATGCTGAAAGTGACCCGAGACTATATATCGGCTGTGGTTCCTGACTTTAGAGCTCTGTTCCATCCAAAGCAAGAGCATCCTTCTCACTGAATCACGTGAATAAGTGAGTAGCTGTTAAAACATGTAACCAATTTTGAAACTTAAATCGGCATAGAATTTTGTGATTAAAGGAGTGTATTTCAGTTCTGTCAAAGCAGCAATTTCCAGTACCACTTTAAAAAACATGTGAAATGTGATAAAATTGTGACAGTAAAGATAAAAAACTGTTACTACAATAGGCCTACTTTGCTTATTTAATTTCAGTGTTAATTTTTAAAACAAATGTATAGGCACTTATTTAAACTCTTAAGTGGTTTCAATAGTATTTAATTATATTTGGTAAGGTATCTCAAAGTACCTAACGGAGCTATAGTAGGTTTATTTAAAGGTATTTAACATTTTGATCACAATTAATAACTAGATCTCATAAAAATTAGGTATAAAATTAAGTGTGTGGCTATGGATATTTTCCAGGGGGTTCGTGCAACTCAGAAGTTTGTGAAAGTAGTTTGTGAGTCAAGAAAGTTTGAGAACCGCTGGATTAGTTTATACGGACTACCAATCACAGCTGAGTAAATATGTGCATGCGCATTGAAATAAAAAAAAGAATGGCTGTGAGAGGATCCGTCGCTATGGAAACATATGCAAAATGAAAAGATGGCTACATGGGTTGCTATTTGAGAAACATTTTTCTAAAAATCTAAACACCCCGGGAAGAGTGACTTCTAGGAAAATGTTTTCTGAGAAATACCAAGTTCTCATAAATATTGGCTTTGCTTTTGTAGGTTCAACATCCCTATTATTAAAAATATTAAAGTGCTTGTTTTGTTTTCATCCAAAATACTAGTACATCTGTTTAACGTTTTCAGGCTATTGCAAACACGTATTTATTTTCAGTTTGATAGTTAAAATCGAGCTATAAATATATTCCTTACGATTGGACTTAACCTACATTAAATTAGTATATACTGAAAGCTTTCTCAACAAAGTTGTTTTTGGTTTCTTTAATTCTTATTTGATCAGCTGACTGCTTGGCGCTCGCTCCTAGCTGTGGACAATTTTCGTTCAAATTTTTTGATTGGATTACTATCTCATTGGTTGAAACAGTCACCTGACTACAGAAATTTACTCTGTCATCACGAGTAGACTTTCTTATGGGCCAGGGACATGGACTACGGACCTACAGATATGGAGTCTGTGTTGGGGCCTTAAGGTCCTGATACAGACTCCATATTCATGGTCCTGGTCCTCAAGAAATTCTATTGGCATTGCACAGTCTATATCTGTAATCACATGACTGTTCCAAACAATGAGATAGTAAGAGACTTTGTCCATTTGAAAACTTCAAAAGAAAATCGTCTACAGTAAGGAATGAGCACCAATCAGTCAGCTGATCAATACAAGAAACTAAAAAACTAACTTTGTTGAGAAAACTTCCAGGATAGCCTATACTTAAAATGTAGTACAATCACAATAAATATATTTATAACACAATCTATCAAACTTAAAATAAATTAGCCTGAAAATGCAAAACAAATGTAGGTCCTGAATGTAAACAAAGTAAGTACTTTTAATATTATTTTCGTGCTTCCTTTATGTATGTATGGGTTTTGATCTTTAACAAGAATATAACCAATCACAAATTAAAATCTAATTATAAGCAATTTATTTTGGTGTTTTAAGATGGATCCCAACATGCATGCACATATTTTTACTCAGCTATGATTGGTAGTCCATATAGACCAGTCTTTAGAAAGTTAAAGTTGATCTATTTCTACGGAGTACGGACTTACGGATAAGGACTCTGTGGCCTGAGCAATCTAATATTGTGGCATAGATTTCTTACGGACTACAAACCACAGACATACAGATACAGAGTCTGTGTCAGGGCCTTTACTTGCAATATAGGCTTATTGAATACACAAAATAGAGTGTAACAAGAGGTTACAATGTTTAAGAGTTCACGAAATGTGGAAAATAAAAATGTACCGAAGAATTTGAATGCATACCATAGACAAACAAATGAAGTACCATACTAGCCTAGCCCTGTTGATGTCACTTGCAACATCCTCCACCCCTTGTTTTGTTTGTATGGCCTAGAAAAGTTCCTCAAACCTATATACATAATCTTTACTGGTTTTTTTTTGTATTTTATAAACCTTAGGAGCATGAACTCGCATAAGCAAAGCCATGTTCATGACTGAGAAAAGTCTTTAGACAGGTACTCAGCAGACTTGACCAACAACCAGTATTTACTTAAGGATTTTAGTACACTGCATGTTATGCTTGTACGATTTAAAGTATTTAATGGAAAATTAAGTACATATTACTATTTGAAGTAAATAGGCCTATTTAAAATATTATTCATATGAAACCTGGTATTTACTTACAAATTACTACTAAAAGCATTTACTGGCCTTTATGCAAACAACTCAATGACTTTTTTTTATCCAGACCTTAACAATTGAGATGAGGATGTAGAGTAATTCCATGATTGTACCCTGAATTATTTTTTGAGGGG
This sequence comes from Timema bartmani, assembly GCA_902151455.1. NCBI lineage: Eukaryota > Metazoa > Arthropoda > Insecta > Phasmatodea > Timematidae > Timema > Timema bartmani. The sequence goes on along the minus strand of CABFWB010000711.1, from coordinate 231,655 downwards.
GACGAGAGGAGTCCTTTTTATGGTGACTCGTGGAGAAGTCTCCCATTAGAAGATGGCCAGGTTTTTTTTTTTTAACAAAGACTCTTCTTGAAGTAATTTAAATGGTTTTAAAACATAATATTAGATTTTATAGGTGGTATGAATTGCTTAGAACTCCATTAGTCGTCTGACCTAGGCATTTAGTATAAATAGGCCTACTTATTACTAGAGATAGGGTAAATTATCTTTTGCGAAAAATGCGGAAAAAAAAGGGAGGGTCGAAAATAGGGTATTTATAAGTTTTCTTTGCGTTTCATGGCATTTGAAAGTGTTTAAAGCAATTTTTATTTCACGAATTAATGCGAAAAACGTGACATTGAGAGTATTTTAGCTAAATTATTCTATTTAGCAAAATAGACGCGAATTCCCTGAAAATGCTTTGCATTTAAATAAAATGCTGAGAATTTCTATAAAACGATGTTTTTCAGCGAAAATAAGTGATTAAGAAATCATTGAGTTTCACTCGTCTGTGTGCTTCAGCTCGGGTTTTACTTGCATCCTTTGCCTTCCACAGCCCATCCGGCTAATCGCCACATTCCGTTAGTCGTTGCTTAGCAACCAGCCCCCCACCGTCCGCCAATCCTTACGAAATTATTTATAATTATAATCTCTCACATGAAAATAATTGCAAACGAAGGTTAAAATACCCTTCGTATTAATGCATATATAAATTTTATCATAAATCCTTTGTATAGGCCCTAAAAACATTGACGAAAGACAATTTTACCTATTTTGGTACAAAATGCTAAATTATGCCACAAAACGCTAAATTTCCAATAATTAATGCTAAAAAAACTGAAAATTAATGCTATTTTACCCTATCTCTACTTATTACCAATACTTGTTCAAGTACTAAAATTTGATGGCGTGTTCAACACATCTTTCAGAAAACATTTTCATCCAGAAGCACTTGTTCAAAGTCTCACAACTGGAGGAAAAACTTTTTTAAAAAAAATCAGGAAATTATTTTGTTGCCAGGAAAGCCGAGATTTTTGCTGTAATTTTATTTGAGTGGCTAACCTGCATGTGCAAGGATTGTCCAAGATAGCAGCCTGAAGGGCACTTCTTGGGTGAGGTATCACAAGGAAGTTAGCCGCCAGGCCACCACCTGTGATAAATATAAAGACAAAACTGTTAATAATATTTCATTTATCAGTGTGGCAAGCTGGTAATATTTGATCCAATTAAATCTAAGTTTTCATTAAAGGTTTTACTAAAATTAAGCTAAAAACTTCCCACTGTGTATTAGAACTTATATACAGGTGTTCAAAAAGAAATGCAACCCATAAACAATGCATGTATATTAGTTATTATTATCACCGCATCTTACTACCCGTTCGGGTTATACGTACTTATGTTAATGTGTGATGGTAGGGTGATTGTGATAATAAATGGAGGACCTACAGTTTAAGGTGGGATCCAAACCAGGAGGACCTACAGTTTAAGATTAGATTCGAACCACGGTGGAGGCCTGGCACTTCCACACATTCACAAGTTGTGATTAATACACATCTTGTCAGAGGTGAAGGAAGGGTTTGTCAATCAGATAAATCTGTGCCAGAACCGAGGATTGAACTCCGGACTCCCAGCACAGAAGCCGACACTTTACCCCTAGACCGCCAAGTCCATGTGTATTAGTAAATTTTACAAAAATTGTTTAACCCATTCCTTGGCGCAGGCGTTGAAGAATGTCTTTGTTTGGCTGAACGTTACCTGGTATGGGTGCGAATCAATGTTTCATTGTAATAAGTTATTGTAATGCCATCTATTGATGAACTACTGTACTTTTAGCCAGCCTGAATAATTCATATTGTAGCTAATAGATGGGGCTACGAGTTCAATGTTATAGCCTACTGTAACCATGAATCAAGCATAAAATGAGAAAATAAGTGAGTAACCAAAATATGTTTTGGACAAGAGTATAAGAGTAGAAAAATGGCTGCTGGTCCTGGATAGATCGCTGTGCTAAACACGCACCAGGGAATGGGTTAACATATTGGCCATTATGGATTGCAAATGAGTGTACACAATGAATTATGTTCTATCAAACTCATTTTTTCATGTCTTATTTGATTTATGGGCTCCTATATCTCTTCCAGTGTTCTTTTAAAAAAAACCATTAGAATAACTGATTGAGCATTAAGAGTTCCCAAATTTGAAAGGAAAGAAAATCAGCTGTTAAGTTAGCAATAATATATTACCTACATTATCTTTGGGCTGTGTTTTTTTTTGAACAACCTGTACATGCATGGAATTGCCGTAGTACATAGCCTACTTTGTGCTATACACAAACGCATTGATATACAAAACGGATAACACTAACACTTCTTCCTAAGTTTGTGGTTTTAATCTCTAAAATATGTCCATGGCCTGCCACTGAAACACAGCGGATCTGGTACAGAAAGAACCCAAACTCAAAAAGCTAAGTTGAGATAACAGTTGAGATTAGTCATTAGGTAGAAAGGACCGTAACAAGTTCATATTTGCTTGAATTTCAACATACTTTAAGCTCAAGGTTTTCTTTATCTAAACCAATCTGTCAGTCACTGAGAACAATATTGTATTGACTTAACCTCGCTGCATCAACAAAAACAGTTGTTCTCTTGTTTTTAATGCTGTATGTTCGAATACAGGTTTTGGAAGTGATATGTTTGATGGCAACCAAACCAAAACAATACTTAAGCCTTCTTATGAGTGCTCAGAATGTTGATGGTTGAAGTTCTTTTACCCATCACTAAAGTACACTTTATTTTATGAAATAGTTTTTTTTGCATAGGTTCATTCTTTTCTCTGGTGATTTTTTCCTTCTTTTTTACCATGAGGTCATTGCAGCTAAACTTTGTTACTATAATGAGAAAATGTTTTAATTGAACTAAAGTTAATTAATAAATGTTGAAATATGACTTACTTTAAAGTTAGGAGGTCTAGCATTAACAAAATGGATCTAAAATAAAAAAATTAGGACACAAGATTTGTATTTTTTTTTTCCAGAAGCGTTTGTATGTTATGGATGAAAAATAGTTTAATATTGTCCATAGAAACATTTTTGCCTGTTAAAAGATTTTCAATTAACTTAGAGTTGGAATTTCAAAGACTTATGGGGAGATCCTTGTTTTTTCTACCACAGCTATTGACACAGTGACCCATGTTAGTTATTTGTTGGAATATAAGAAATAGTTTTCTTTAAAATTAATCTTAAATTCTAGTTATAAAACATATATAATTTCTTCTTGGATGAAGAAAATATACCTCCACTCAGTCTAATTTTTTTTAGCACCGCTGGTCCGGGGTTCAATCCTCGGTCCCGGCACAGATTTATCTGATTGCCTCAAACCCTTCCTTCACCTCTGACAAGACGTGTCTTAATCACAACTTGTGAATGTGAGGAATGCCAGGCCTCCACCGTGGTTCGGATTTCACGTTAAACTGTAGGTCCTACATTTCATCTCACAATCACCCTACCATTGCATATTAGCGTAAGTGCGTATAACCCGAACGGTTAGTAAGATGTGGTGCTAATAGTAATAATAATCTAGCACCGTCTTACCACTGGTTCGAGTTATACACTTATGTACTAATTATGCTAACAGTTTTAGGTATGAGGAAGATTATATTTAGAAGTGTACCCACATTTGTGTGGAAAACAATTTTTTGCAAAAACCACCCTCATTACACCTGACTGAGATTTGAACCCCTATCTCCCCATCATCAGCAGTTTATTCAACTGGGGTTGGGATAAAAATGTTTCAAGGCTTCTTTTTTATCTTTAGGCTCAAAATTCTTCATATAAACAATATATTGGTATGAAATTTACATAATTATGTTGAATAGGCCTACTTTTTAAAATTATGCTAAATAAAAATAAATGTGGTTCAGTGAATAGAAGATTAAAAATAATAATTTAATAATGCAAATCAAGACCTGTTAGAGCAGTCCTGAACAAACGACTGACATAAAACTGACACCACGAATCTCTCAACATTGACCAAGAGGCCTCGATAGATCTTTTACTATTCTACTCTTTCATTGGCTGAAGTACTCTATGGCAGCAAGAGGCAGTTCACATTTTGCTTATTTTCCCTCTATGGATACACATGTGCCCTAACTCTGTCCCCTGCCTTTCATCCTTCATGCCATTTGAATGCCTTGCGACAAGTACAAACCCAAAGTCGTGCTCGACAAAGTTGCTACCAAAATTTTAAAATATTTTAGGTTTCTGATTTAAACACAAATTAAGGTTCTATTTTGCTTAAGGTAAGAAAGCAGTAATCTCATTGCTTAGAAAAGACTAAATGTGCCTGTCTATTTCTTTGTACTTATACTCTTGTTTTTTTTTATAATCCGATATGTTAGCGTTGTCGAGATCACTCCACCCTACTACCAGTAAATTATATAATCTGATATGCTAGAATTAAATTAATTAGGATGAATAATAACATTTGGGAACAGGAATCGAACTCAGGACTCTTAACTTAACAAGCCAATGCTCTACCACTGAGCTATCCAAGAACCATCCCATGTTCAGGGTAATGCATTGCTCATAGTTCAAGAAAGAGCATTTTGTGATACACGTGTGAATTAAATAATAATTGTCAGTCATGATGTGCCGTGGCTGTGATTGTGGTTATCTTTGAGTAGATACTTTCACCAGTTATCACAATCAAACTCAACACAAGTGAAAGATGACCCTAGATATGAGATGAACCAGAATGTTTCATTGGAAGTGCATTGACGCTCAAATACAAATGTCGCAAAGTTTAATTCTAATGCTCAGGTTGTCATTTTTCATTTAATTGAATGTAATATTTTATTTTAAAATTCATGGCAGGGGGGTATTTACCACCCGGGAAAACTGGAATTAGCCGTGAATTTGAAGTGGTTGGGGAAAAAAACAGGAATAAGTCGGGAATTTGGTAAATTACGACAACAAAAAATCTGGGAAAAGGTTTTTTTACTCAAAATATTAATTATAATAATAATTAAATCAGTAAATTACAATGTGATTCAAACTGTCTTTTTTATTTGTGGCTGTATAATATATTTTATAATTCTCTAATTCTTAGTAGACTACGTTAATACAAATAAAAAACATGTTTATTTAAATTTTAAAACTTATTATTTTTCATAAAAGATTAATAAAAAAAACATGCGGGGCTAAGGGGAGAAGGGTATGACATACTTTTGAGTTGAGACTTTTAGGAAATGATCAGGAGAAATCGGGGAAAAAGTCAGGAATTTCATTGGTCAAGTTGAGTATAACTCTAAAAATATTTAAACTTGTTTTAAATGTGAAGTAATTTGTAACTAGGCCTACAATAAATTTAACATGTTTTCTCTTGGAGTAATAAAATCAAATAACCAAAGGTAGGATTTAAGTAAAAGTAAAATTATTTGATCATTATTTTTCTTCCTTTGCTCAAGAAGGTAAAGTCTTGTAATTACTATTTAACGCAAGTACTTTTAACAAAATCTACCAACTTATAGGGTGCATTTTTATGTTCTAGTAAAACTACAAATTACACAAGGATAAACGTTTCCTGTACTATCAAGTCAATCAGATAATGAACATTACAAACTACTATCTAATTGTGTGACCGGATTCATTAGACACTCAAACTAAACATCAAGCTTGTCTAGTTTAGTTTACTGGTAATAGGCGAGTTTTCACGATTTACTTTGTTACTTCCTGGTATCGAGTGTTATCGACCAAGTAGTTCTGACCAGGTGAAGCGTGAAAATGATTTTGAGATATTTTATTAAAAACAAAAATGGTGGTTGGGGTAGAGTAGATCTAACAGCTGGTAGGTGAATGAATTTAGGTATGCAATCTTACAACATATACTGCAAATCGACGGAAAATGAGCTATTTAATTTTATTCTTAGTTAGATGGGTGCTTATTTTGACTAGTCCTAATATTTACACAACATATCAATCTAAACATGTCTTCCCAAAAATAACCTTATAAAACATGAAATATGTATGTAGTACTAAATAGACCTAGATCATATAGTACTACTTTCTTTCATCCATAACTAAACTGTTTTTAATTACCTACTTACTGTCATATATTTCTAGCTAGTAATTGCTGTCCATTTTTAATTTAAACTTAAAATTCATTGACTACAAAGTTATATTCATTTAAATCTAACATATCCCGTTTTGAAATATGCACACAAATTCTCAGCTCGTTGGTCGTAACCATACTGTTTAATCTGGTCAAGGAAAGTGTTACCAAACTGAGCTCTGGTATCGTCTTGGTCATAAACATTTCTTTAACATTGATACCAGGTCAACCATGAAAATGCTCTGGTAATAAACATTGATACCAGGTCAACCATGAAAATGCTCTGGTAATAAACATTGATACCAGGTCGACCATGAAAATGCTCTGGTAATAAACATTGATACCAGGTAAACTGCGAAAACTCGCTTATTGTGAAGGTTGAGTTTTGAATCCTGGCTGGCTGTACTGGGGGTGGTTTCTTGGTTTATCTCTCTCTACACAAATGTGAGTACTTTTCTTCTATTTGTCTTTCTTACCCCTACCATATTAGTAGAAGGGTAGTGAGACACTTTGTAAGAATAATGTGTTTCCTATATATTTCAAGATATTGTATTTGAGATAATTATAATAATACACTATCAACCTTGTAATTGTTGCTTTGCTGGTATAACATCATTCACTTTGAATGTATAACTGCGCTAGGTAGCATAACATGTCTATAACAAAATCAATAATATAATGGTCTTGGTCATCGTCTTGTCCTTAAAAAATAGTGAGACTAAATGAGTAGAACATTGTAGAAGAAGAAATGAAGTATTACTTGAATCACCCCCACTCTGGTGCCACACCTCTGAAAAAAAAAGTTTTTAAGAATTTTGGGGATAGCTAACTATAGAACCTAATTAATTACTGTGCAAAGTTTAATCTTTGTATTAAATGGATATTGCTGAAATTCTCATTTGGACATGGTCAAAAGATAGAACACCTAATAATAATAATAAGTTAAACAATATTAGCTATCAGATAAAGTATTTTATTTCTTTAAGCCTTTTAATGTTCACTTTTACAGATACTGATCATGCAACAAACAAGTTCTCTGGAAATCTTAAAACTTCAACGGGATAATCTTTTGAGAGGATTGTCTGGTGAAAATGAGAGTGTGTATGTTCCTCCTCGAGCCGACACAAACCAACCCACCATCACGGAGACAACCGATTCTATTAACGCAGAAGCTATAAATATTCAAGTGGATCCATTGAAAGGTAAGACCCTATTTTAAAATTTTTTTTTCCTTTTCTAATACCAAAGTAATACAGGTTTTACATCAAATTCATTATGACATATCTCAATTCACAAATATTTAACTCAATTGAAACTCACACCATCGAGCACATGACCTTAGTGTTGAATTCAGTTAGTTTGGTTTTCCAGTGATGTAGAGATTGTGAATTGAATCCTAGATGAGTTAAATGAAGATTTTTTTCCTAAATATTTTCCCACTCCCTCTATCAAGTGCAGGTACATTTCCTATAATTTACACCTTAACTATCCCTACAGCATTAGCATAGTTTTTTAATATATATTTATAGCTTATTCTTAAGTCGACAAACCGAAGGTTGGCCTGATGTGATTTATTTCCATCTGGAACTGGGCATACACTCAGCCCTTCAGCTGGTTAGTGCTGCCTGCACCATCTGGTAGACATCCCATTTACTTAGGGATTTCAAGGACTGTGTTGGTTCGCCATTGCCTTTCAAACTGAATATCTATGGGCAAGCACGAAAGGGCCTACCCATTTTCCGGAGAGGTATTTTCACGTACCTTTCAGGGTTCTTTTACATACCACAATTGACATGGGACCTGCGGCTTTACTTCCCCACCGAAGGAAGTTGTGCTACAACTTTTTATTGCACAAGAAAAATCCGCCGACCTCGGTTGTGTTTGAACCCGCAAACATCGGGTCCTGAGGGGAGCACTTAACCCCAAGACCATTAAGGTCAACGTATATTAACATATACACAAACAAAAATGAACAGGTAGTGAAAGCTGAAAAAAACTAACATGTATTTATATCTATAAATATTAATAAATAAATGCTATACATTCCTTAAAGTTAATTGTTTAGTATTAGATTTTTTCAGTTAGCCTACAAGTTGTATTTTTCATGGGTATCACTTTTGTAAAAACAATACTTTATTTTCAGCCATGCTCGCTGGAACATTTATAGCACCAGAAACATTCGGAGAAGAAGAAGATGATGAAGAAAGTGATGATAGTTTCTGATAAGGATGGAACAAGTTAAATGAAAAAAGTCAGTGAGTTGAAGTGACTCTTAAGCTGCCATGTTCCATATATTAACATAATGTAAAATGTACCTGTAAATCACAATTGGTGAGCACTGGAATAGTGCCAGAAACATCATTATCATCATCATCATCATCACCACCTGTTTCCAACCTTTGGCCGGGTCATCTTCCTCTTTCTTTACACCACTATGCCTCCATTTTATTCTACTACTGGCCTCTCACTCTTATTTTGTCTTTTATCTCCTCCTCCCATCTCTTCCTAGGTCTCCTTTAGGGTCTTTTTCCTACACACTTCATCTCCATAATTCTTGTTGGGAAATTTTCCTTTTCCATCCTCATTACATGACCATACCAATTTACCTAACCTTGCTTCCTCTACAATCTCATGTACTCCCTGAATCCCAACTCTTTCTCATACAACTCCATTCACATGGCCTCCAATTTCCTAATCTCTCTAATATCCAATATTCATGTTTCTGCTGCATAAGTAACTATGGGTTAAAATTACGCTCTACTTAGCACTTTCTTACACTTTTATTTTCCATAGCAGGTCTTTTACACACTTGTAGAACAACTCCTTCTGCTGCCATATTCTTATTAGATATTCTCTTCTCTCCCCTTTCACCTCAATCATGCTTCTGAGATATTTTACACCTTGTAAATTTTTTCACCCCCGTCCCCAAAAAAACCCAATGGTAATAAGAATAAAAATAATTTAAATAAAAATTGTTTTCTAGTTCAAATTTTGGCAAACATTTTTAGACTCTTTGGGAGTGGTTTCCCATCTTGGGAACTCTGGTTGGTTTTCTCAGTCGAAACAGACGCCCAGTCTGTATGGAGGAAGGAGGGAATAATCAAAACAAACTAAATACTAAATTTGTAGAAATAAAGACAAAAAAAATACCACAACTCTTTATATTACAATTACTGGAATAGCCTTACACACTCTGAAGGACCAAGTACAAGTGCAATAAGCCACACAACAATGAAACTATTATTTCTGTCTCCATGTACCAGGTATACACAACAATATAATAACAAAGGATACTTTACCAGGCCAGTTATGTTCCAGGTATACACAATAATATAATAACAAAGGATACTTTACCAGGCCAGTTATGTTCCAGGTATACACAACAATATAATAACAAAGGATACTTTACCAGGCCAGTTATGTTCCAGGTATACACAGCAATATAATAACAAAGGATACTTTACCAGGCCAGTTATGTTCCAGGTATACACAGCAATATAATAACAAAGGATACTTTACCAGGCCAGTTATGTTCCAGGTATACACAGCAATATAATAACAAAGGATACTTTACCAGGCCAGTTATGTTCCAGGTATACACAGCAATATAATAACAAAGGATACTTTACCAGGCCAGTTATGTTCCAGGTATACACAGCAATATAATAACAAAGGATACTTTACCAGGCCAGTTATGTTCCAGGTATACACAGCAATATAATAACAAAGGATACTTTACCAGGCCAGTTATGTTCCAGGTATACACAGCAATATAATAACAAAGGATACTTTACCAGGCCAGTTATGTTCCAGGTATACACAGCAATATAATAACAAAGGATACTTTACCAGGCCAGTTATGTTCCAGGTATACACAGCAATATAATAACAAAGGATACTTTACCAGGCCAGTTATGTTCCAGGTATACACAGCAATATAATAACAAAGGATACTTTACCAGGCCAGTTATGTTCCAGGTATACACAGCAATATAATAACAAAGGATACTTTACCAGGCCAGTTATGTTCCAGGTATACACAGCAATATAATAACAAAGGATACTTTACCAGGCCAGTTATGTTCCAGGTATACACAGCAATATAATAACAAAGGATACTTTACCAGGCCAGTTATGTTCCAGGTATACACAGCAATATAATAACAAAGGATACTTTACCAGGCCAGTTATGTTCCAGGTATACACAGCAATATAATAACAAAGGATACTTTACCAGGCCAGTTATGTTCCAGGTATACACAGCAATATAATAACAAAGGATACTTTACCAGGCCAGTTATGTTCCAGGTATACACAGCAATATAATAACAAAGGATACTTTACCAGGCCAGTTATGTTCCAGGTATACACAGCAATATAATAACAAAGGATACTTTACCAGGCCAGTTATGTTCCAGGTATACACAGCAATATAATAACAAAGGATACTTTACCAGGCCAGTTATGTTCCAGGTATACACAGTGATATAATAATAAAGGATACTTTACCAGGCCAGTTATGTCCCAGGTATACACAGCAATATAATAACAAAGGATACTTTACCAGGCCAGTTATGTTCCAGGTATACACAACAATATAATAACAAAGGATACTTTACCAGGCCAGTTATGTTCCAGGTATACACAGCAATATAATAACAAAGGATACTTTACCAGGCCAGTTATGTTCCAGGTATACACAACAATATAATAACAAAGGATACTTTACCAGGCCAGTTATGTCCCAGGTATACACAACGATATAATAATGCAGGTTACTTTACCAAGTCATACCAAAAAGAAGGCCAAAACTATAAAACTTGGTACACCGAGCTAATAGGTCACCTAAACTCTCTTATTCTTAGACAAGATCAGGCCCCTTCCGGGGACTTCTTGGCAACAAGCTGATGGCTTAGTTATTAATGTAGGACGAATTATGTCTTTTTGCTGGTATCACCAAATCTCTTCAAACAACCATTTCTCCAAAATGTATAATTTCAGTGAGTAAAATGAATACACTGTTAGTCTTAGCAGCTCTACGAGTTGTAGATAATAATTATTCATACATATATATATATCGTATGATTTATACTAAAACTGTTAGTGGCTTTGTTGTCATCCTCACCACCCAAACTCAAACAAAAAAACATCCCTCAAGACAAGATCCCGACGAAATAAGTCCTGCACACCCAATCAAAGTGAACGAACAGCCTCACAAAAAACCATTCATCCCATTGGCAACACAAAGCCCATAAGCAAGGATAAACATGAAATACCAATATAGAAGCCAAATACAATGTTAAACCCCATACCATCAAGTCATCAGCAAACATCATTGCATTCGTTCTTTCCTCCCCAAGTTTCCTTTTCAATCTATTTATAACCATTTCCATTACCTTTATAAAGAGTAGTGATGAGAGGGCGCTCCCTTGCTATACTCAATTTTTTTATATATTTAAAATCACTTTGCCCACCCTGGTACCCCGTTTTCCTTTCATACATGAAACTCAGTACCCTCTATAACCTGTTTACTCCCACTTTTATTGCAGCTCTTATCATTTCCACTGTTAGTTCGTCCACTCCCGACATTTACCCCTGTTTTATCCTTCATCGTTCTTTCCTATTCATCCATTATTCTAATTTTGTGTCTTTTTTCCCTCCTGTTTCTTACCTGGCTCTGTGATATTTTCTTGCTTCCTTCCAATGTATTGTTCCTTTTTGTACTTGTTTTTTGATATTAAAAAATTGACTGAAGTGGGGTAAGTGGAATTGCATTTATTTTAATTAGCTCTTTTAAAATGTTAACAAAGATAGTATTCATATATAAATGCTATTAAAACACAATATTATTCAAATCTTCCAGAACTATATGATTCTAACAAAAAAAGTTTGCATTCCATAACAAGTGAGTTTAATTCTATTTATTAATTGTGTTGTAATGGTTTTTATTTTTAACATAAAATTATGGTTTTTTTTTTTGGGAAATAGGATACTTTTGACTGAGGATCATCAAAAATCATTCTAAATACAGCATGAAGTTTATATTCCACTTACCTTGTGAAATAAGATGTCGAGGGTAAGTGAAATTACCTTGTACCTTCAGCCCTAAGAACCATCTTACTACAAGAATTACTCGCAACTCATCTAGACCTAAACTTTGGCCGTTCATACATTGTTGGCTGAATCTGGATGAGGGCATTGCTAAGCTAATGACATCCGGTCCAACTTGCAATGCAACCAAGGACAACCCACCAAAACTGATACAGTGGGAATGAGCAACAACAGCACATTGATTAACTAGGATTTTGAGTAATTATTACCTGTTCATTATAGACACTCACTCTTAGTGGTCAAACGTATTATCAACATTTTCCATGTCTGCAGTCACGATAATTCAGTTTTTGTAACAGGCTTTTTGATCGATTTGGCCTCCTACCAGCACACATTGTATTAGACAACTATTAATCTTTTGAATGTGAGGAATTTAGGATATTCCTGAGGAAGGATGGAGCCCCATTTACACAAAGGACTTACAGTGCTGCAGAAAATATGGTAAAAACTTTAAAGTGTTGTCTCCGTGCAGCCCTACAGGAGGTTCCACCATCCCAACTTGACACAGCCTTACACAGTTTCTTAACCGATTATAGAATTGCTCACTACACAACCACTGGGATTACACCAGCTCAAGCCTTGGTGGGTGGACAACTGAGGAATCGTCTGGACCTTCTTCGACCCCCTCAACCACTAGCAGAGTGTGGCAAGCTCAAGATAAACAGAGGCCAGACAATAGAGGAGTCAGTTCCGACACCAGCCGTTACTCTGTTGGAGAAAGTCTGGGTGAAAAGTTATAGTATAGAGTCCAAATGGATCGGTGTTAAAGTTGAGCAAATACTTGTACCGCAAAGTATCCAGGTCTATCTCCCACACCTGGATGTGGCCTGAATTTTCCACAAGGACCAATCATTCAAGAATGCCAATTAGAAGAACTGATGAAGAACAAGAGAAAACATTACTTACAACCCAATCTAGAGAGTACAACTCAAAAATGTATGGATCAACTTTACTAGCTTCGTGGCCTCAATGGGTAAAAAACCCAGTGAAGAAATGTATTAAAGAATTGTGAAATTAAAGGGGG
>CABFWB010000711.1:195483-217579 GCA_902151455.1 Timema bartmani | reverse complement strand
CCCCATCTCCCAAACATTGGGAGGACCTAGACGCAATGGGAGGATACCATCAGAATGGACCTGAAAGTGATAGGATGTAGTGAGGTGGACTGAATCGAACTAGCTCAGTATAGGGATAGTTGGCATACTTTGAGTGGGTGAATAAATTTTCCTCAAAATAAATATATAATATAAATTAAAGATCAATACTTTTCTATATCCATCGATTCAAATTAAGACATGTGTTTTTACTCATATAATATTATACTCCATAGCTGGTGTATTTGTTCTTCACACTGGGAATCTATAAAGTAGGCCTAGCTTTGTTATTTTTTATCTTTTCTATATATAAATGCGAAAGCCCTCACTCACCCACTCACTTATCACTAAATTCTCCTACTTCCTGTATAGCTAGAGGGCTGAAATTTGGTACAGTTGTACATCAAGGAGTACTTAGAAAAATTAAGCAAATTTCTAGATGGAAATCCAGACATTGGGGGAGCATTGGGGGATAGGGGGTTACAATTCCAGGTAATAAAACCATTCTTAACATATGAAATTTCAAGTTCAGGATTGGTGAACTGGAAGTAGTTGTGTAAAAAGTTTAAAAACTGATAGAAACAACTACCTACAATGGTGGTAAAAACTTAAACTAGGCAGGAAGTTAGAGACCACTCCATATAACCAAAAAGGTTTGATTATTTCAAATTTTTAAAAGAGACTGTGAAATTAGGGTTGTGGGATGTATCTTCTCTATATAAAAAAGTAAAAGCCTTCACCCACCACTAATTTTCCCACTTATCGAATGGATAGAAGGCCAAAATATGGAAGAGTTGTACACCATTGGTTAGGGGAAGTGGGGGTACATTTGAACAATTTTTCATTTAATTTTTATTATTCACATCTGACATTACTTTTTTAACTTTTAATAGTATAAAACGATAAGACATTGCTTAATAAACACTTTAAAATTTTGTATTTGTAGACAATACACATTTCTAAAATATAAATAAAACCTTAATTAGCACTTGTAAGATGTTCAAAACTGCCCCATGCATGGGGTACCTTTGAACAGGCATGGGGCACTTTTGAACAATGTCCTAATCATCTGTTCAAAATAATTCACAAACACAAATGTCATGAGAAGTGCACTTCTATGATCACATTATTTTTTCTTTCATACTACTGAAGTCCACATGAAAGTTTTTCATTGTCATAATACGAGCAGTGCCTCCTGAACACTCCGGCTGTGGCAATTTCATGACAATGTCACTTCTCTCCATCTCACTGATGTCTTCAGTTTCAGGATATGTAAATTTCCAAGTCTGTCGAAACCTTCTCATAAACCTGATTTTGTATGTGTGCCCATTTACCTCCTCTACGTGTCCAACGTAGAGAACTTTGGTTTTCTTTGTTGCAAATTCCGTCAGCACAAAGTCATCAGCAACAATTTCCTCGGTGTCATTTCTTTCTACGGTTATTAAATCATGTAAAGTTTCTTCATCTGAGCTGTCTTGAACAGAAAATTCTCCATCACTGTCACTGCTAGAAGAAACTAATCTTTTCTTCATGAATAGTTCCTTTTGTTTTAGAGACACCTTAGGCCTACTGGAACATGATTTTTCCTTTCGGGATGCTCGTGCCAGAGTTTCCTCTTCAATCTTATTTTTAACAGGAGACTCTGTCAAAATGCGGGACTTAACTTTTTTTCTCGGTCTTTGCAGACACCTTGGAGCAGCTTTGGGATAGGGTCGCACATCTTCTGGGGAGAGGTCAACTCTGCTAGGACCCGGATTTTCTTCATTTTTATTTTGTTGTTCTGGTGTTCCAGCTTTTTCTTCATATGGACCAGCAGTTTGATTAGTTATGTCTATAGGTTGATCCCTGTCAGTTACAAAAGATGGCTCGAAATCTTCATCACTGAATGCAAGTCTAGAAAATGGCCAAATTCCGGGTTTCTGAAATGCAGATGTTATATTCTTCACCGTAAATGAAGATAGGTAAGCCACATTTGTTAGAGATGCCAGATCATGTATAGTGATGGTTTTTCCAGGATTAGCAGTCATCCAATCATTTTGTGCCACACGCAGTTTTCCCTTAAATGGTCCCATCACTCCCACATCTAATGGTTGGAGTCGATGTGTACAATGAGGTGGAAATGTTACCAAAACAATTCCATTGTCTCTTGCAAACAAAATAGCATCAAGGTTGCAATGGCTCTCATGGTTGTCCATTAGCAGAATGATTCGGTCATCTTTGCTGCACCTAGCATGTTTCTTAACATGTTCAAGGACTTTTAGAAATAAAGAGCCAATCATCCATGAACTCTTTGGGCTGTTGACCAAACCCAGACTGCCTGGAGGTGCACCGAACATCATGCTGTCATGTAATCGTGCTCTAGGGAACACAAAAACTGGAGGTATAGCATTACCAACTGCATTTACTATCATACAGACTGTTATCATAGTCCCTCGTTCAGCTGAGACTGCCTGTCCCACTTGGCGTGCACCAAGCTGAGCGACAACTTTTGGAGCTTGCACAACTGTTGCAACACCCGTTTCATCCACATTGTATATCCTATCACCTGTGAACTCTCCTGATTGCAAAGCTCTTTCATAATTATCAAAAAACTCCATGACATTGGTTTTGTTAAACGCTGTAGCTCTAGACAAACTGGTGTTCTCAGGTTTTCTCAGTGAAAGAAGGTTGTCATGCCGCTTCATGAAACCCTGAAGCCAGTCAACTCCAGCAATTCTGTTATTATTCCATGCTTGGGGATACTTGCAAACTATTTGACGAGCATAATCATATGCTAATCTACGTATATTTGTGTAAGTCATGCCATAATTTATTTTAGAACATTTAATAATGTAATCAACTAATTGGGATTCTTGATTCTCGGAGAACACTTGTTGACTGGTGTATCGTGAACCATATTTTTCACTTACGTCATCACCTTTCTTAAATCTCTTCACTTGGTAAAATAATGCTGTGTGGGTCATGTCATATTTTGAAGCTGCAGCTCTTAATGAGAGTTTTCCTTCACAGACAGCCCTAACGGCTTCCTGAATAATTTTATTAGATATTTCAGGCTTGTTTCTTTTCTTGATATACGTACGAACCATTACTATGCCCTAAAAATAAATAATATTAACATTAATAAAATTGATTTATTAAATTAAAAAAATACACAATGTGGTTAAATTAATGTAGTGGGGCAGTTTTGAACACTGTTCAAATGTGCCCCACATAACCCTACCAAGTACAACCATTCATTAAAAGAAACAAGAAGGAAATATTTTAGTTCTATAATAATCTCTAAAAAGTACATTCATTAGGTTTTAATATTAGGTAGTTCAACTCACCTTTGAAATTTTTACGTTGTCAGAATATCCTTATGAAATTCGAAAATAAATAATGCTTTCTAAGCACTCTAACACAAGTTCATCCACTGAGTAAACACCAAAGAATAAAATGGGGGGAAAATGATGGCCAGTTCATCAGAAGAGCTGCCATCTGTTGTCATTACTGGAAACTTAATGAAAATATTATATTTAGGTGGGAAATTCAAACTGTTCAAATGTGCCCCCTGTTCAAATGTGCCCCCTCCTCCCCTACTTTAAAATACTACATAAAAATAATTTGAATTTCAAAATGGTGCATGAGGAAACGGGCAGATTATAATAAATAAAAAGCTTCAATTGGGGTTTGAAATTTAAATTTTGCAAGAAACTAAATGTACTACTCCAGAGAACCCAGTAATTTCGATAATATTTAATCTATAAGGAGGAAAGGTGGTTAAAAATTTCTAAATCGATATAAACAACCTCTATATGTGGTAGAAAACAGAAAATGTGGTCAGCAGGTCTAGGGCACAATACATTTAACTATGCTGTAAATATAAGAAATGTTAAAATAGAATGCTAGCCGTTCAAAGAATGGGCATTCCAGCTAGTTTTATATAAAATTAACCACAGGGAAAGCAACCAAATCTTAAACTATGTTTGAATATTAATCATTTATTGTTTTAAATTGTGTTACAAGACATTAAAAGTAGGTTGAATAAAAACACAATGTTAAACTAGAGATAGAATCTAAAAATGTGTCAAAAGCTTAAATTTATTTTAAAGGTTAACTTCTCTATACACACTATTTTGAACTCTTGCTTATTTTTGATAGTAAAAAGAGAAAGAAGAGTGACAGAGTATTAATAATTGGTTGTTAAAGATGTAAAACAAATTAAAGTTACATAGTACTGTAACAGTTTACAGTTTAGAAAAAGGAATAATTCATTTTCAACGTTTCTGGCTTAATTCAATCGGCTATTTTGAATCCGCCATGTTCAATTTTTGTTTTTTGGACTTTTCTAGAAAACATACTAAGACGCCTCCAACTATAAATTTCTAATATTTAAGAATTAATGAGGTATTTGGAATAATCCCATTACATCCCTGAAATTTTTAGCTGTCCATGCTTCCTAAAATTGTACAGTGATTTAGGCGTGATTGAATAACACACACACAATATTTAATTTGTATATTGCATTAGTAGAATTTAAGCTTTCTAAGTATCTTGGTTTTTGAGATATTGTATAGCGCCTACACACATATCCTTAAACACACAGAAGACACACATACAAACACAAAATATGTTCTAATTTTAAAACAATGTTATAAGTTTATTAATTGATACATTGGGTTTAGAAATGTGTAGTAAAGCCTTGAAGTCAATGATACAATTATAAATAAAAAAATTACAGTAAAAACGTTAGATCATTTAATCACAGGAGATTGGAATATAGGCCTGGCCAAAACAGAAAATTTTACATTTCACATCTTTAGCCACAAGGATATATTGTATGTTACACTTTTTATTTTATTGTTTACTAATTACTATTCATAAATTGACAGAAACTCTTAGATTGTTCAATTTTCTCAGCCTTTTGCCTGTAATAGGTCTACAACCCAACACACCCGCTTATCAGACTCGCAATTATGCAACTAAGTAATTTTGTCTGTCTACAATAACAAACGCAAACACAATCTTATGTCAGAACTGAACATTTTCCATCTCTTGTGAGTGCATAGTTACGTTTCCTTGTGTTCAGCCAATCAGAAACAAATGACCAGACCACTATAATCAGATAAAATGAATACATAGTTAAATAATCTAGGACAACATTTTAGTTTCTTTACAATAATATATTGTAGAATATATTACATTTTAAAATTAATTAATAAAAACAACAATATAATAGTTAATAATGTTTTTATCTGAAGTGATGTTTGTTTGAAAACTTTAATATGCCTATTGGTGGAAATTACATCTTACGACTTTTCATTGTAGAAAGACTATTTTGAATTTAAGAGGAACATAATTACGAGTAAGGTTGCGATTGTATAGTTACAAGTCCGACAAATAGGTATGTTGTTTGTAGAAGAGCCATAAGGGACTCTGAAATAAAGTTAAACGTAAACATTTCATTTATGAATCAAATTTGAACAAATTTTTTTTAGAACAATCTGGAACCAATTTGGTGATATCAAACATATTTTAAAAATAAGGATTTTTAATAGTTGAGGAACAAACGTGCCGGTGGTGGGGAACTGATATTCAATTTATGTTTTTAACGGTGTTTATTTTGGTCGGGTAGAAGGTAGGGGTGGATCCAGGAAGCAATTTTTGGGGGAAGGGGAAGAACTTTTACCTGGAGGAGGGAGTACGGAATATATACAAAAAAATTTCAATTTTAAGACTAAAAAGAAGTGACGTTTTAAGGTCATCCTGGACTCCGGATCCACTCAGATGTGTTTAGTTCTAAATTCCAATTTTTTCGTCGGTCACCTGACCATTTTAGGAATTGGGGGGGAAAGAATGGTTTCATAGACATTAGCAAAAAGCTAGGAGCCTGAGCAGTGAAGGATATGTAGTAGCCTAATACTTTAAAGAGCTAAATTTTGTATCACCGTTGACGAACTATTTTTAAGGTAAACATTGTGATAGTATCTGTTATTGTTATTTGCAATGTCAAGTTTGGTCAGGAACTGAATAATAAAAGTGGAGTAGATGTTTATCTCCTGATTTATGTCGCGCTGGTTCACGAAGACTAAATGGACCGAGCTGTGGTGATATGACTGGATTAAACTCCATAGTCATAATGTTGCTATTTGCCTCAATGACTTCTCTAAAACAAAAATATTTAATAAAATATGTTATCTTTAAAACAAGAATGATATTGTTTATTAAATTTAGGATATTCCACATATGTATCTACTAAAAAATAGTTACTTTCCAGTTAGATTCTTTTTCCATCTAGTGACCATATTCAGCAAATTTATTCCTCTTGCAAATATGACTCGGTGGAGGGTTTTTAGCCATATTAAAAAAAAAAATCTGTAAAAGATTTCCGATAAGGTTTGAAAGTGTCCGACCAACCTACTGCTCTGAAGCTAAAATATGGAATCACTAAATTGTGGAATGAGCAGACCAGCTGAGCTTCAGAACTGCAACACGAGATGGGATTAACTGATATTCTTGTTTGAGTGGTGTTGTCCACAGCTGAGAGTGCTGTCATCAGCCATCACAAGTTCAAGCTGTGAAAGATATTAACAAGGGGGAAGAGGGGAGAGGGGTATTTATCTACTCTAAATGTTAGAGAGTTCTTAAATTCTCCGCTAGTTTCAGGTATTGTTGAGTCATTCACACATGCAAGCTCCACGCAAAAATATATTAAGTGAAGTGATGTGATGTGTTAAAGCGATTTACACCACGAGATGGATTCATAAAAAATTTTAAAAGCCGACTCCTTAGAGGCAATAATCAAACATCTGCTAGTTCATAACTAATCCACCAGAAAATTGATATAAATTTGAAAGCCTAACAGTAAGATAAAAATTAAATAAATAATTACAAACTGCTTTATAAAAATGTTATTTTTAGATGTGGAAGTACTATTTAATTATTTAAAAAGTATTTAGGCGATTGTGTTGAAATATTTACACTTTAATCCAAAGTAAGTTAATAAGTCAAATATAAAAAATCAAATACATAGAAATTATGGTTTTAGAAAAATAAATTAATCAAATTTTATCAGTTAAAACATGGTGAAGGAAGGGTTTGGCAATCAGATAAATCTGTGCCGGGACCGAGGATTGAACCCCGGACTCCCAGCACAGAAGTCTTACACCTTACCCCTAGACCACCAGGTCACCCTTTTCATTGTAGAATGACTATTTTGAATTTAAGAGGAACATAATTACGAGTAAGCTTGCGATTGTATAGTTACGAGTCCGACAAGCGGGCATGTTGTTTGTATACGAGCCATTAGGGGACTCTGAAATAAAGTTAAACGTAAACATTTCATTTATGAATCAAATTTGAACAAACAATTATTTTTTTTATAACAGTCCCGAACAAATTTGTTACTATCAAACATATTTTTAAAATTAGGATTTTTACTAGTTGGGGAACAAACTTGCCGGTGTTGGGGAACTAATATTCAATTTCTGTTTTTAACGGTGTTTATTTTGGTCGGGTGAAGACAGGGGTGGATCCAGGAAACAATTTTTGGGGGGAAGGGGAAGAACTTTTACCCGGAGAAGGGAGTACGGAATATCTACAAAAAAAATTCAAATTTAATACTCAAATGAAGTGACTTTTAAGGTCATCCTGGACTCCGGATTCGCTCGGATGTGTTTAATTTTAAATTCCAATTTTTTTCCGTCCGTCGCCTGACAAGTTGGGGGTAGGGGGGAAATGATGGTTTCATAGACACTAGCAAAAAGCTAAGAGCCTGAGCAGTGAAGGATATGTAGTAGCTAATACTTTAAAGAGTTAAATTTTGTATCACCATTGACGTACTATTTTTAAGGTACACCTTGTAATAGTATCTGTTATTGTTATTTGCAATGTCAGGTTTAGTTAGAAAATGAATAATAAAAGCGGGGTAAATGATTAACTCCTGATTTATGTCGAGCTGGTTCACGAAGACTAGATGTACCGAGCTGTGGTGACACTAATGGATAAAACTCCATAGTCGTAACGTTGCTATTTGCCTCAATGACTTCTCTAAAACAAAAATATTTATAAATAAAATACGTTATCTTTAAAACAAGAATGATATTGTAATTCAAATTTACTAAAAAAATAGTTACTTTCCAGTTGGCTTCTTTTTCCACCTAGCGACCATATTTAGCAAATTTATTCATCTTGCGAATACGACTCGGTGGAGGGTTTTTAGCCATATTTTAAAAAATATATGTAAATGGTTTCCGGTAAGGTTCAAAAGTGCATGACCAACCTACTGCTCTGAATTGGGAATAAGCTGACCAGACGAGCTTCAGAACTGCAACACGAGATGGGATAAACTGATATTCTTGTTTGAGTTGCGGTGTCCACAGCTGAGAGTGCTGTCGTCAGCCGTCACAAGTTCAAGCTGTGAAAGAAAATAATAAGGGGTAAGAGGGGAGGGTTATTTGTATACTCTAAATGTTAGAACCTAGTTCTTAAATTCTCCGCTAGTTTCAGGTTTTTTCAAGTCAGTCAAACATGGAAGCTCCACGCAAACATGTAAGTTATTATGCGAAGTGATGTGTTAAAGCGTTTTACACCACGAGATCGATTCATCAAAAGTTTTAAAAGCCGAACTTTTAGAGGCAATAATCAAACATCTGCTTGTTCACAACTAATCCACCAAAAAATTGATATAAATTTGAAACCTTAACACAAGATAAAAAATAAATAAATAATTACAAATTGCTTTATAAAAGTGTTATTTTTAGATGTGGAAGTAATATTTAACTATTTAAAAAGTATTTAGGCGATTGTATTGAAATTATTACACTTTAATCTAAAGTAATATATTAAGTCAAATATAAATAATCAAATACATAGAAATTATGGTTTTAGAAAAATAAATTAATCAAATTTTATCAGTTAAAACAGATTTTAAAGCAAATTTAAAATTTAAAAAATAATATATATATATATACATTTAAAATCAAAACCCAATCAGAATTATATTCTGAAAATTGAAAAATGACACCTGGACATGGGAATCGAACCCGGGACCTTTGGCTTTGCTTTGACATAAATAATAGCTTTGGCTATTTGAATCTTAAATATGCAATCCCTTACAATTATAATAATTGTACAAGTGGCAGCAATAAGCCAACTACCGAGTCGAAGGTGGCTGTATTGCGCAGGCCGCAAAACGTTGTCTCGCGGGCCGCCAGTTGGAAACCCCTGCATTAGATAAACAAATATTTATCATAATAAAGATTAAAGTATCCTAGTATTAAAATTTAAATGTAATAATAGTGATACAATTACATATAAAAATAAATATATTTGAACAAACATATGTTTATTTGAAGCACAGATGTTAGTGTTTCTCTCTGATTATCAAACGTAATGGGCGTGGAACCGTGCAAGAGGTATAAGTGATGCGGGAATCTTCCGCACGTCCGTCACAGACTCTGCCTTAAAATATGAGTGAAGAATGACCCTGGACACGGGACGACTCCTGAATAGTTCAGTGATTAGAACATTGGCTTACTAAGCTAAAGGTCCCGGATTCTATTCCCATGCCCATGTGTCATTTTCCAATCAAAAGAATTTGATATTTAGATGCAGCTACAAATAACTGTAACCAACAAGTAAAATAGCTTTACTACTTAATTTTACTACTTAATCCATTACAATTACTATACATACAATTAATTTTAGTAACTATTTTGGTTTAATTTTTATTTATAGACACACACCATGAGGGCTTCATTTTGTCCGGCCTGCTGTTCTTTGAGCTGCTGACAACTCCTGAAATACCCCTTCAGAACAACTGTGTAGGAACTGTCACAAATAAATAACTACTACTGGATCTTAGTAAAAGAAAAAAAAATCATACTCTTAAAAACATTGATATAAAATGTCAGAAATTTGGCTAAGACACATGATAGGTAACTGTTGTAAAGAAAGAGTGTGAGAATTTTTATTATTTTTTTAATTTGTTGATAGCTTTTTATAAACTCATTTTATTAAAAAAAAATTATATTTTCATTAATAAGCTAGTGATTTCAGTATAAAATACACCAAACTCTTTCATCTATATTGCGTTGACACGAGGGCAAGTTTTTAATCTTTACATTGAAAGCCAACACATGGTATTCAAAAGGCAAGTTATTATTGCAGACCCGGCTAGCCACAAAAATTCTGTTTGGTACATAAAACATCACATGTTGTGTGTTATTTTGTGGCCTTATATTTTGTTTAAACGCCCTCTTTTCAATTTAATATTATTAAGAGTAAAATAAGCTTCTATTATTATTTAATAAAAATATTTGAGATTTGATACTATTACTACATATAAATAAATCTAATTATATCATTGTAAAAAAAAAAGTTTGTACAATGACTATAAAGTATAGTGAGTGTGTTCTTTCTTGGCAAACTTTCCTTTTAACAAAGAAAAAAATTACCAAGGCCAACAAACTGTGGTGAACCCTGACTAATAAAATAAGCACTTAACTTAAAACTTAACTCTAGAACAGTCATAAAACCCAGTCATTCAGCTGTTAATTCATCATTGTGAAAGGGTAAGACCCACTTTATCAATAATAGATTTATCGGCCATTTCGAATATTAATCTCCAGACCTTTAGTTCAGTAGGCAGACAAGGTCACTGAAACAAGGTTTCATGACTTCCAACAATCTTGGTGTTTTGATTGTTAAATAATGCATGATCCTGCCATGTTTTCTAGTGAGTATACAAGCTAAGTTATTTAATGCTATTTATTCTTTTGTTGCTTCACCAGGGGTCATCCATAAACCATGCACCGCTATTGGGAGGGGGTGGGGGAGAGCTATGTCAACATGGTGTTACATGCGATAAGGGTGGGCACATCACAATATTGCGTAGAACCTCTTATACTTTCTAATAGGAGTGTGTGGAGTTTCAAAACTTTGACTTGGCTTCGAAACAAATACCAGCTTTGACTTTGCTTGAAAAAAAATAATTCAGGCTTCGGCAATAACTATATTGAGATCTAAATTACTCACTTTATGGCCAGTTATTTCATTTTTGAGCTATTATATACATATATTTTAAATCAATATTCATATGAAAAAATCTGAAGAAACTGGATTATAATTTGTGATATTAACTTGAGTTATCAAAATAAAATATTACAAACATTTTTCCAAGTAATTTTAGAGCATAAAGGTTTACAAATAACCAAAATATAATTATTTTTTTGAGCATAAAACAATTAACAAAAAAATTTGAATTTTGATTTGGCTTCGAGAATATTTCTTATATTCAATTTGAGTTTGCTTCAAATTGTAAAAGTGGACTTGGCACACCCCAACTTTCTAATGTCTGAAAAACAATATTACTGTTCATGTCTACCCTCGTGGTATCACAAAAGCTTCCCTATGAAATAATGGGATTCAGTCATTGTGAAAAGCTGTGTATCACTGGTTGGGGAGGGAAGGATCCTTATTACTTTATTACTAAAAATAAAAGTTTGTAACACTCAAGAGACAATTCTGGATGTATCAAAATTGGAAACTTCTGCTAATGTAAAGTACCCTCCAAGTCATTTTCCCTTAAAAATGAGCTACATAATTTGGTTTGTAATGTTAAACATTTTATAAATATACATTTTAATCAAAAGTGTTGAAGCATATTTAAAGAAAATCGCTTCTTTCTATTGTTGCCTTTAAGTAAACTAGCCTTAATTTTAGGGTCAGGGGCTAATTTAAAAAAAAACCTCAATGAAACCTTATGATAACTCTATATACTAAGTCTTAGCCCGATCAATATAATGGTTTCGGCTCTAGACCGAGATACAGAGGCATCGCGAAAACAGATTTTTTAGGTTCATTTTATGAAACATCGACATCCATCAACATTTCAAATTCTATTATTTGGACAATCTCAATACTACCTCTCGTTGAAGGGTTATGAGAAAATAAAAGATTACTTTATATATGTTGGCTGCCTATTAAAAGTAACAAAGTTGTTAGAGTAACCTGGTAACTTTTTTTTTACTGTGACTACTAAATGAAATTGTTTATTTGTTAAATGTTTAATGGAGTCTATTTAAAGTGGATAACAGCTTCAGTGTGTTATGATAATAGTCATGAAATATACAAAGTTTGAGATGGATATCTATTTCATAAGATTAAAAAAATTACAAAACCTCATATGAACTTATTGAAATATTAAAGAAACCTTTTCTTTTAACTTTACAAGGGTACATTATGCTAGAAAAATAACAATACTAGTTTAAATTTATTGTTGAAAAACACTACGATTTAATAGTGCCCTCCAATGATGTATTGTGTCGTTTTTTGAAAGACCACACTCATGATTGTTTGGATTGATTTGTAGAATTGAAGACTAAAGAACAAACCCATTACATCCCCTACACTTACTAATTTATAATATTGTTTACATGTACACATTTTTGTAATTTTTAAATTCATATGGAAACATACACTTTTTGAGTGTTTAATTAAGGTAGATTGATGAATTTGCTGTGGCAATGCCAAATAATTTGAAATATAGTAAATGTGCAACAACAATTTACTATACCACAACATACTTTTGAATGAAAAAATAAACTTATTTGGAGCGATGGTCAAGTGGTCCTAGGCTTTATACTCGCTTGCGTTACACCTTGTCTTTGTTGTTATGGTAATCAGATCAGTGTTCCTGGCTGAACTCAGTGTGGGTTGGGGCTCAACACTTAAACACAGTTGATAGTGCTAAGTGTTATTATTTAACTTACTTTAATATTATTGATACAAACCAAATTTCAACCATTTTATAGTAAAAATGTATGCACTTTACATAACAACCAACACAATACACAAGAGAGGGCAGAGCTGTAAGGGAAGGATTGGAAAGGTGTTAACAGTAAAGAAACATAAAACAGAGAACTGTTATATTTTGTTCATAGAAGCCAATATCATATATTATGTATATTTGCAGTTAATTTCGATTGATGCCATTTGTAACCAAAAGAGTTTTATATAAATATATTACATTCCAAAATTTTAAATGGTTATCACAAAATACACAATTATTTCAATAGATTTAATGTGTTTTTGAACAACTTTTGAAAATGGATAAGATTTTACAATTCAACACACTTATATAAAATATACTTGTTATATAAATATACAGATCATCATCATCATGAACAGCTTCCAGCTACTGGCTTGGTCTGTTTGGAACATAAGACTCTCCACCGCCTCCCACTACCTCTATTCCTCCACCTTGGCCCAGTCCTCTCCTCTCTCCTCCACACTCCTCCTTACTCTCTTCATTCATCTGTCCCTTGGTCTTCCTCTCTTCCTCCTTCGTTTCACCTCCATATCCAACATCCTCTTGGGCATCCTTTCCTTCTCCATTCTTCTCACATGTCCATACCACCTTAATCGTGCCTTTTCTATCCTGTCCTGGACCAGCTCTTCCTTTACTATTCTTCATTCTCATTTCTCATCCTGTCAAATTTTGTCACACCGACTCTGCTTCTCAGAAATCTCATTTCACCTACCTGCATTCTACTTTCATCCTGTTCCTTCTTCACCCACGTTTCTTCAGCGTACGTCAATATTAGTAGGTATTAGGCATTGAACTTGTCTGACATATCTCTGCTCCAAATCCAGGCTTATCACACTTCTGAAAAATGCCTCTGCTTTCCTTACTCCCTCACTTAATTCTCTTCTGTTCCTTCCGCTCTCCTCCACAATGCTCCCCAGATACTTGAGACTTCTTACTATCTTTATTTTCTCCTCTCTCACTGTCACGCCAGTTGTATACCTGTCCTTATTCCTTGTCTTGATCACCATCTCACTCTTCCTTACATTAAACCTCATTCCATACTGCTCCACCAATTCTTCCCAAACCCCCAGATGCTTCTATACTTATTTCTCCTCACTACCCCACACCATCATATCATCTTCAAACACCATTGCTTTCATATTTCCCTCGCCAATTCTTTCTACCACTTCCTTCCTTCAGAGTTCCTACGCGTCAGGAAAACCTGGAATTTTAAATAATTTTTTCCAGGCCTGAAAATGTAGCAATTTTCATTTTCCCAATCTTTTCCTGGAATTTTCTAGGTTCTGGAAATTGCTTTGTCCCCCCCTCCCACTCCCTTTTTTAGTACATATATACATACCTACTCACGCTGTTCCCTTAAGGGGTAGGTAAGAAACTGTGAATATAGCTCAAAAAATAGCCTCTTAATCTATCTTCACTAACTTTCTCCACACTTCCCTATCCTTGCATACTTCCTTCGCTTCAACAACATCCATACACCAATTCATACATGCTCTTTTATTCTTAAAACTCTCTACAGCTACACCATTTAGCCACATTTTATATGGTCAACCCCTTCCTTTTGATCCACACACTATACCTTCATATTTGCTTCTTCATTCAATCCACACTCATCCTCTGAACCTGCCCAAACCAACATAAGATGTCTCTTTCTCATAGACTTATTGGATTCCCTTTCATAAAACACTCCTTCAGCACGCATTAATTACTGAATGCCCATACAAGTTTTTCCACATATATTTCTTAGATATCTCACACCATTTGCATTTACCTTGCTCTTGTGTTTTGACTGACAAAACCAAGCTTCACATCCATAAAACAGTGTTGGTATGAACACACTTTTATATACTGCCATCTTTGCCTCTTTTGATACTAGCTCATTCTTTGCAATAGTCCACATACATCCAACTACTCTCCAAGATGCATTCACCTGTCTGTCGATTTCACCATCTATCCCTCCACTTTTACAGAGCATTATGCCCAGATACACAAGATCATTCATTTGTTCTAACAGTTTTCCATTTATACTAAGTTGACAATCATTTCCTGATCTGTCACTATAAAAAACCAATACCATAGTTTTGGAGACGTTTATATAAGATCCATTCTGTCTGTCGCCACACTCAAATGATTTAATGCATTCTGCATATAACTTTCCTTCTCAGCCATTAATACAGCATCATCTGCATATAACACCACTCTTATATTCACACATTCACACTGTTCATTTGTACACCAATCGTGTCCTCAAAAGCATCCCTTATACATTTATCCATGAAAACATTAAACAAACATGGAGGCATAACACAACCTTGTCTTACACCCTACACACTGTCAAACCATTCGCTCAAAGTTCCATCCATCCTAACGCATGCTTTACTTCCATCATACACCGCCTTAATTGCATTTTCTAACCATCCTAATGCACGCTTTACTTCCATTATACACCGCCTTATTGCATTTACTAACCATTTATCCACACCTTACTCTCTAAGAACATTCCATAACATACTCTTATTCACTTGAGTGTACATTTTTTTTAAATATGACAGTAAATTATTATTGTAAAAATTAGATAACCTTTATTATATTTGTACCTAAAAAATAAAAAGTAAAAAACATAATTAATATAATGACTATTTGCAAGTTATTTATTTATTTGTAATATTTAATGTGCAATTTCTAAATTGATTGATTTTATCTGCACAAAACTTATAAACTAACTTATATCTAGAACAGACACAACATCCAACCCATGACCTTTAAACTCATCACTGTGAAAGGGGAAACATACATTTCATCCAGGATTATTTGCAAATGAGCTTATGTTATGTTTTAATTATTTAAATAACTCAATGCGTCATGAAATATGTTTAAAAAAAAAAAGTGTGGGCAGGTGCAGGATTAGGGAAGTTGAACGCCTGCATTAAAAATGTGTATATATATATAAATAAATAAATAAAAGAAACTATGTACTGATATGTATTTTGCCAAGATTACTTTATACATTTGTCCTGGAGGAATTTTAGAAAATCCTTGAAAAGTCTTGGAAGAAATTTCATGATTTTGTGTAGGAATCCTGTTTCTTATTTAGTCAATCATTACTATGAACAGTAGTGGTGAGCGCATTACCTTGTTTCAGATCATTCTTTGACTCAAATCAATCTGTCTTCTCCTCTTCCACTTTCACACAGCTCACACTACCCCTGTACATATTCCTCATTCTGTTTCCTTTCTCATCCTGCACTCCTTTCTTCTCCATCGCTTTCCATACTCTTCTTCTGCACAGACTGTCATGCACTTTTTCAACATCCATTAAGGCCATAAGTAGCTCTTTTTTATACTCGAAGTGTCGCTTTTGCAGCTGCCCCACAGAAAAAATAAGCTCCACTGTTGACCCTCCTGGGTCTGAAGTCATATTGCTCCTCTCTCAATCCTCCTCCTACTATTCCTCCAATTCTTTTCTCCAAAATTCTTTATACACCTTTGCACAGTGACTCATCATGGTGACTCCCCTGTAGTTCCCAGCACAGTGGGGTTTATGTGTGCCCCGCGACCATTTCAGTAGCTGTGAAGGTCCTGCAAGAACCTTGAAAAGTGACAGCTGATGGAACTGGTGAAACTATGATAGTCCTAGCAACCCACTAGTGGATGGAAAATTGTTTTCAAAATAGGAAATATACAGATCAAAGACATAAATTAAGAAATATACTAACAAATATTTCTTAGTATTATTGTCAATAAATAAATACACAAAATTAATATACTCACCAATACAGAAAAGAGCTGAAACAAACGCACATACTAGTTTCAGTAATATGACCTTACATTTATAGTTTTGGTTGAAATTTTTTTTCATAAAGGTAGTTTTATTATTGCTGGTTAAAGTTGACTACAGTTAGTTAAATTTGGTTCAAACTGGTTCATACTAGTTGGTTTCGTTGATGCTTCAAACTGATAGTAGGAATGACCAAACAGATTTCAAACGCTTTCAATTTTTCCCATTAATTTAAGTTAAACCTGGTCAGAACCTTATTGTGGTGACTAAACACGGTTGAAACTAGTTCTTTTTTGCAGGTTAAGGCTGATCAAACATGTAAAGTTACTTAAATGAAACTATTTTATCTTTTGAAGGTTGAATTTGGTTAAACACGGTTGAAACTTGTTCATTTTTTGCAGGTCGCAGCTGATTAAAATACAGTTAAAACCAGTTTACTTTTTTCTGGTTGAAACAGGTTGTAGGGGTGACAAATGACATATCAAACAAGGTTGGCTATAGTAGATATTCAAACCAATTCAATCAGTTTCAACCAGAAAGCCCTGATGAATTCAGTTTGAATCTGATTTTCTTAGAAAATGGTACCATTGTCCTTCTCATGTAGGACAACACCCTTCTTCTGCAATGGCCCTTAGGAATCGTGGAAGATCTTTTCTCAGGTAAGGGTGGTGCAGTGATGGTTGTCAGCGTCAGAGCATGTATTAGTGTCTTATCGCCAACCTGTCCTAAAGTGTGTCCTTTGCCTACTCAGCAGGATTTTTTGTTGTTTGTTTCAGGGGAGGGGGGTGTGTTAATGTTGCGACCATCTTATTTTGCTGTGGAAGATGCCACTGGAGGCTGTTGTAGTTGATAGGGAGTGTGGTTTTCTCCCTTGTATTGTGCATTTGGCCGGTTTTGGAGAAAAAGCAATTGACATTGAACCTTGTGTTAGGTTTCATTATTATAGACAGAGCTCACCCTCCATTTTGTTTTTATGTCAATATAACCAGTGTTTCATGAAGAGATCAATATAAATTGTGTTCATGTTTTAACTCAAGTTCTTGTCGTCCTAAACATAAGTATATATTGTGAATTTAATTAAATATTAATTGTATATGTTTCTGATTTGTTTAACTGTATTCTCGACTCTTGCACCGAATGGAAGTTCGACCATTAAACTCAAAGGAAAAGCATCTTCCGCTGTACCATGCAATTATTTACATTAGTTTTTGAAATCGCTGTCTCTTGTGAACATTGGTGACTTGAGGTTAGGACTATACTCAAAAACCCTACCCAACCGAACTTTATATTATAATTTGAGGAGTCAAAAGGTGATCACAGGATTGACAGCTGAGGTAAGCTTTTGTAGCACCTGAGTTTTCCTCTATTGTGTGTCCTTTGTTCCCTTGGTTATTAAAGGTGGTCCTCTGTATGTTTGTGTTTATCATCACAACCGTGTCCACGGAGGTAAAAAGGAGAAAAAGGGTAAAAAGAAAGAAAATGATAAAAAGGGGGAAAGGGGGAAAAATTAAATATAACTAATCCATTTTAATATGTTTTGACACTTTTAAATTACCTCCTTTACCTCTTTTGCACTATTTACTCTTCTTGAACTTTTTGATTCCTTTCACACCGTTTACTCTTTTTGCCCTTTTGGCAATTTTTACCCTATTATTCCTTTTCCCCTTTTATCCTGTTTGTACTTTTGCACTTTTTGCCCTGTTTAGCCTTTTTTACCCTTTCTCCTTATTGTTTTACTCTCTAAATCGTTTTTATTCCTTTGACCCTTTTTACAGAATTTTAACCTAATTTAATTAAGGTTACTTTTTACCATTTTTACCCTTTTGGCACACTTTACATGAAGTACCCAGATTTGACCAAGAGAAATAGTTTATTGTTAAACGGTTAACAAGGTCAAAAAGGGTAAAAACTATATAAAATCAATTAAAAAAAGTTATTTATAAGACAAAATAAGATAAAAAGTGTAACCAGGGAAAAAAGAAACAATATAAAAAGAGCAAAAAGTAAATATATTAAGAATAAAAGGAGTATAAAGGTTAAAAAAGTTTAAAAAACCATACAAAAAACTAGTGTTCTATAATAGCTTTATTAATTTTGAGATATTTTATTTCCCGGACTTAAATTTTGAAATTTGATGTGTTTAAATGTAACTCAGCTCTCTATGAATGTCCATTGACTTCAAACTTATGTTTTATATCACACCGAAAGGTATTTTTTATATTAGTTTTAGGAATCCTGAGGGAGCCACCCTTCCCAATTTTTCAACCTCTTCATTCTGAAATTTAAGGATCAGACTTTCATCTTTGATTGTGGTGGTTCTTATAGTCAGTCGCCAGACAAATATCTATCTTCTAGCACACTGAGAAGTAATTAATTATTTTGCTTTGAAAATGTTGATACCTCCCATTTCACCATCCCCCTTTCTTTTTTATTTAAAATTAATTTTGTGGTCGGAGTAAGCCCTCTATATTCCTGGAAAATTAAATATTCTGCCTCAGCTAATAGGTTTCTTCTTTTTACCATCCCTTCTTTCCACCTCCACCCTATTTTTCTCTATTTAAAATTTTAAGTCCTGTATGGTTATTTTGAGTTTTCTTTATACCTTCATGCTGATTTTAAGTTTTATACCACATGGAAAAGTAGTTGTTACTATTATTTTTGGAAATTGTAATTTACCTCCCCCTTTTCCAATTAAATAGCCCCTACCTAGATATTTCAAATTAGTCTATCTGGAGAAGACTGCCACAACCCCCCCCCCCTCCCTCCAAAGTCCATATTTAAAATCTAACACTTTAAGACTTTAATATTTATTTGTAGGTGTAATTCTTACCTGCTTGCCATATTTCAGTTTTCCACCACACTGGGATGTAGTTGTTTGCTATTAGTTTTTGAAATTTTGAAACCCACAACTCGTTTTTACCCATTCACTCTTAAAAATGTCAAATTTTAAGATTAATTGGGTTTTCTGGAGTTGTCTCTCTACCTGTTTGGCAAATTTTAATTTTCTACCTCATCTAAAAATTTTTATTTTAGGGCCCCTCCATATCTTGAAGTCCCATTTTGAAATTTACCAATTTTAGATTTTTCTAGTTGTATGGGGCAATTCCGTTAACTTCCTGCCAAGAAAAATTGTAAGTTTCCATCCCCAGCGGTTGAGAAAATACAGTGATGAATGAGTCAGTGAATCGCACACCTTTCTATCTATCCATCCTCACCCTGTAAGAGGACAAAATTTGATAAACCCAATTTTAAAAAGGACCCTTTAGTTTAAACTTCAAGACTATGTACATTGGTTCAAAATATATTTCAGTGAAATTTGAAAACTTTCAAACCCCTTTTTCACCCCTTAGGGGTTAAATTTCTCAAAACTCTGTCTATTAGCTAGGGCCTAAAAGGAACCTTCACGAAAAAATATATTTTCCAGGCTTAAGAATTAGGGAGAATGTTGATGAATGAGGGACTAGGTACTGCCTTTTATTATACAGATTATATGGTTTGTGACAACATTTTCAAATATCAGTTAGGTTTAAGTAAATAACTCGAAGTAAGTATTCAAAGGACACAAATAACTTTTCAAATATAATTTAGAACAAAAACTCATAGGTATTTTTTTTAAAAACAACTTTTCAACAATCGGTTATTTGTAAACTAACCTCATATGATTTCCATTTTTTTTTAAACATTATAGTCCTATTCCAACAATATCGAATTTTGAAAATCAATAAATTAACTTTAATTTGATGGATGTAATCAAAATCAATAAAGCGTTGCACTATGATGTTATAACCATGGGTGTAGTGAGAATTTAATTTGGGGAGAGGAGGTTTCAAAATTGTAAGTTTATGACATGATGTTAAAAATGACTATTGAACCCTAAGAAATAAGAATATTGTTCTTTTATACAGAAGTGTTGGAAGTTTATTTGTGTAAAAGAGGGGGGGGGGTTTAACTAACAAACCTTTTTTAGGGACTTTTTACCCTCGTCTCCCCAAGTTAATGTTAAAAAATTGGATGCTCCTAGTAGTAGTACTTGTTTGAAGAATTTTTGAAAATTATAATCTTTTAACAGATATTTAAAGTAGTGCTGCGTCGAAATTTTTTGAAATTTTGATACTCCTAGAGGCTATTTGGAGTAGTCCTTCTTTGGCAAATTTTTGAAAATTCGTGCTCCTCTAAAAGTTATTTTAAGAAGTGCCTACCAGAATTTTTTGTATGAATTATATTCCTAGGATCTATTTAAAGTATTTCTCAAAAATATTAGATTCGGAATGCCTCTAAAAACAATTTAAAGTGATATTTACCTGGATTTAAAAAAAAAATTAAACGCCTCTAGAATCTATTTGAAGTGGTCCTTCCTTGGAAAATTTTTAAAAAGTGAATGCCTCTAACAGTTATTTGAAGTTTGATGCAAGGCTATCTTTAAGATGTATCTTAAAAACCTTCGAAACATTTCGAGGAAGGTTTGAACTTCCCTTTCCATTGCCCATGGTTCAGGACTGGTCCTAGGCAATTTGGGGCCCC
Organism: Timema bartmani; assembly: GCA_902151455.1. NCBI lineage: Eukaryota > Metazoa > Arthropoda > Insecta > Phasmatodea > Timematidae > Timema > Timema bartmani. The sequence goes on along the minus strand of CABFWB010000711.1, from coordinate 196,451 downwards.
CTGCGAACTGTAGAATGTGGGCCCCATAGATTTTTTTTATAAAATATTAGATCAGTCCAATCACATAACAAAATTACATAATATGAATCAAACTAAACAAAAAATATATTAGGGTAACAATATTTTATATGATCTTGAAAATAAAATGGACATGTGAGCTTTAATTATTTAAAAAGAGACTTTTGATTGACGCGTTAGCTTGGGATTGAATATATCAAATTAAATTTCTTAATTTAAAATTGAGTATAAATTTTGAAATTTAAACTTTAATTGATTAATAAAAATAAAATTTTAAATAATTTGTTTACATAAATATTTTGAAAAACCACAATTAAAGAGAAATTAAAAACCACAAGTGATTTGAACTGGTGGTTGTTTAAATATTTTGGTCTAAAGCTTAACTTGTATTTCAAAAGGGTAATTCACCCTTTTAAGACGGCACTACCTTAATGTAAGCTTGGATAAAGAGGGTAATTAGAGGAAAATATCTCATTTTCAAGATAACCAACACTATATTGTTCAAAAGAAAGATACTTGCTATTATTTAGCATTATGAACTGACAGCAAATAAAACATTCTACAAATCTGAGTTGTCCTATCCTTGTAACTTTTAGCAGTCAAAATGTTGACAAAAATAATTTATTTTTACTTTTGTTTTTCTTTTGAGTGGTAGCTAGCAGGAGATTTTTTAGGGTTCGGGGGGTCATGAGACGTCGAAATCCATCAACATTTCAGGTTAGTTTTTTTTACGATCGCAATACTTAAGCTTTAATGTCCTAAAAGTTAAAAATATATATATAATTGCGTATAGATTGAAAATTATTGATTTTATAAAAATATGTTTCGAATAAAATATTTGTATTATAAATATATATACATATTTGTAATGCTAAGTAATTTCATATCTCAAATAGTTTCGGAGCTATTATAAAAAATGTTAATTTACGCATCAGACCGGAGCCCTTAAA